>CM069134.1:92808445-92864692 GCA_035221665.1 Okamejei kenojei
TATTTATGTATTAAATATAGGAAATAGGATAGATATAATAGTAATACATATAGAAAGATTATATGGTTTGGACGTGTGTGTATGTGGGTTGTCATAGTGGGTGGGATTGTAGGATTTTACGGGGGGGATTTATGTAAAAAAGAAAAAAATAATTGAAAGGTAGGATTGAAAGGAACGGCTCGCACTTAGTCTGTGGTTTTGTCATTTTGACTGGTCTACTCCAGTCTTTTAGATAACAAACCTTGTACTCAGCTTTCTAACCTAAATTTTATTTGTCGATTAAGTTATTGACATCGGATGGGGACCGCGTGTGCACAACCAAATCTTGCATTTGAGCACTTATGTGTAATGACAATAAAATTATAGGATTATTATTACATTATTACATTAAATCTAAAATGTCAAAACTATCTCTGAAATAGATCCCATACCATCCTGATTAGGCCATTGTTAAGTGTTACAGATTTAAAAGTCCATTTCCCTAATTTCCTATGATAGATGGTAGTAGAGTGGGTGTCCCTTGGCCTACCGAACAATGTCCTATTCTCTCATAGTTATTTAGACTTGAGATAGCCCTTTCAGACAAAGTAGTGGCAGGTAGAGCTAGAAGGGATTGTGTATCAAAGATCTTTCAGGCCGATGTTGTGAAGCCTGCCTTGATCTATCTGGACAGCAAACTCCTGTAACCTTTTTAATTTACTGTAACTCGATTCGGTCTTCCTTGGCTGGACGGTCTTACTGATTAGTTTAAGATGTTTGCATGGTTTTGTGCACTGTGATAGTATGGATACATCTTTTCCAACTGACTGTTAATTGCTGTTATATTTCATACCAGTTTATATTGATTTTCTTTTTAAAGGTTCAGAGCTGCAAGAGTAGGGATGTTTCATGCTGTGAGGAGCAAATTTCTATAGTTTCTTGTGCGATAGTTTTTGTTTTAGCTTTATTCTGTCATTTCCCGAATCAATTTGTCATGTTGCTGGTGGCCTATGATCTTTCTGCCACCAGTGTACCACATTCGTGGCAGCTGCTGGATGGGATTGGATGCGTCCACAAACATCCTAAACCTTGCGCTGTGTTTTCACGCCGTTCTTGAGAGGGTTCGACATGCTCATATACACTCACTCCCCGCAGATGATGACGTAGATAGGAGACTAACACTGTCCCGGAGGCCTGATAAAACTCCAACAGCATTTTAGTTAGACATATTTGTTTCTAATTTTTCGTGGCCCTGCCATAATAATTGTTTCCTCTGCACTATTGCTCCTAGGTCTCTTGCCTCTGCTCGTTTTCTTACAGTACCTTCATGTATCCTACAGCTCCCTCCTCTCCTTTGACTCGAAGTGGCCAAATCTATACTACCATCTAAGGGACATCCTTCAATATCATCCACAGTTACTTGTGTCTCCCTTAGTTTCCTTTATTACTTCTTGATTCCTCTTACACTCCTGCTCCTATCCATTTTGTCGAGTCCTCTTACTGGACACATTTCCTTCGCTCCAATGACCCAAATGGTTACAACACGTTATTAACATGCTCCCGGATATCAAATGTCTCTTTGCTTTACATTTGAGCTCTGCGCGGCAATTGTGAAACTGTTTACTAATTCCTCCTTGTATGATAATTCAGTCTTTCACTATATACTCTAGTATGACGATTACATATCTCTCTCATGACAGAAATATGCGTGCAGGATGTACTGCGCCATCTCGTACCCTTCGATCCTCACGCGCCATTCATGTGATCATGGCAGATCATCCAACTCAAATTCCTCGTTTTGGGTAAATTACTTGGTGGGGGTCTCAGGGGTAGGGTCAGGTTACTTTGTCCATAAATTACGAGACTGGCTGGTGGTCAGGACTGTGAAAATGGGTTAGTTTGTGAAAAGGTGTTTGTCTTTCTGGTCCCCTGATACTCTGGCCAGCTCCTCATTGCTCTCTTGGAACGCCCTGAAATCTCCTCTGGGAATTAAAAACCTCCTATACATTTCTAGGATCTTGGATTTTTTCTGTATCCTCTAGATCCTGAGTGCCCCTTTGATCCTGAAAGTTCTCTCTCTGACCTCCTTCCTTCCATTCGTTTCCCTTGTCGGACTGCGCTCGACTCCAATGTCCAATCCCACCACAAGTATAGCACTGTTTGGGTCTTATTATTTGCCGTCTTCTACCACACGTTGCTCCCAGTAAGATTGGTTCTAAGATTCAGGTGCGTTTAATTTTGAAATAATGATCTGGATAGACTTGGGACTCTTAATTTCTCCCATTCCATTCCTCCTCAACATTTGACGACTCCTTGGTCTTTAATTTAGAGCTTCTTGTGCCTCCGTTTTTAACCACATATTCAGTTTCCGATTTTACTGCAGGATGACTTCCCTGCCCTCTACCATCTTTCCAATGGTATCTTACAGCTCGGCCATTTGACTGGCATGGTTTTTTCCGACGAGTCCATATTATTAGTTCTCGGATTGATTCAGCCACATTGGTAAAGAACAGTTTAACAATATGGCACAGTATTGCGGAGAATTTGCCCCGCTATGAAAATTTAGGTCAACCCGACTTGATCCGGGTACAATTCCGAAAATCGTTCCAAGAATTCATCTGCTCCCTCTCCCATTTTTGGTATCTTGTTATCTAATATCCTCGCTAAGTCAATTGGTTTCTGAAGAGGATTGTAAGGGCAATTAAACTGCCATCCTCACTTACAACAATTGTCGGCTATTACATTTGCTAACGCTTCCATTGTTTGGATTGTCCCAAAGCTGTTAGAAATCTGATGTATTCTGTTGGAGTAATTATTGTTTGTTGAATTGTAGCCCATAGGTCTCGGGTCTTGCATGATACACATGCATTGTAGTTCTTAAGTAGCTCTACAAAGAAGCAGTGACTTATTTCGATCAGTGGATCTTGCTTAACACTGCCATCATCTCTGTGGGGCTTCCATGGGTATGGACGGGGAACTGCCTACGAGTTACTTGTTTTGCTTTTGTTACTTTCTGACCATACTCGGGATCTATCTCGGTTAAAAAAAAAAAATCTTCCCCCCTTCCAATTATTGTTCTCACTGAGCCCAGATATATCATGTCCTCTTCCCTATGTGGGTTCACGATATCTTTTACTCAATGACTTACCTCCTAGATCTCTCCGCTACTCATCTAATTCGTCTAGGTTTAGGGCTCGAGCAACGAGAAAAAATTATATTTTTTCCCCTGGGGGTGGCTGTACTATGTCTAATATCGCTCCGCTTTCTCTTTAAATGCTGGGGCTAACCTCTTGGTCTGCTCCTGTACTGTGAGCCACTGGACTACTTACTGTCAATAGTGGGGAGTGGATGAAGACTAAATATATCACACTGTGTTCTGATTGCTGCTGTTTGTGCAGCAAATTGACATGTGGAATCTGTAGGAAGTGTGTAAAGTACTGCAGGCCACTGGAGGTCTATTGTGTGCACAATTATTACAATGGTGTGGGTGGAGCCTGTGGGAACGCAAGAGGGACTTCGGCGAAGCTGCACAACTTCTTTAATTTTGACACTTACCCAATCTATCCAAAATATTCAACAGCTCCCTCTCCCCCTTCAAAGACAATGCCAACCATCTGGTCCCTAAACTCTATAAATTCATCAGTGCCCAGTTTTCCCCTCAGGAGATCTGTCTCCTCCTGTTCCTTATGCTTTTCTTCTATATCTCTACACCCTTCTCTCCTGGTGCCTCTGGAGGTCGTATTTAACTTAATCAATTTTAAGTTTTTACTCCTCCCAGTTTTGAAATTGTTTTTGTCCCAATCTGCAATTCGCATGACCTTCTAGTCGATTCGCCTTCTGTTCCTTATAATATCTTTCCTTAATCCTATTAAACTCCTACACTACCTCACTATTACTATTTTGCCAAATAATTTGCTCTATATACTTTTCCAATTCACTGGACTAATGCTTCCCTTCGGCCATAATTTGTCTCCTGAATTTCTTATTTAATGCGCCCGAAAAATGTCTCAACCTCTCAGCTTTCTGTGGAAATTCATTGCATATTAATAATTGCCAATGGGCTTTCAGATTCTTCAGTCATATCACGCTCCAATTGAATATTTGCAGGCAATGGAAACAAACGCCTAAACCTCCTCACCATACCTCCTTAACAATTCAATACATTTCCCTCGCATCTCTGAGGCTCTCAAACTCGCCTCCCTCCAATGGACTAAAAGCACTCCTTAGTGCATCATCAACAGTCTTGCACTTCTCACACAACACAATCGCCTGATCAATCCTTTCTCCAATCGGGTTACCCAAATCCCTCTATACAGTTTCCCACAAATCCACACCATCTCAACTTCAACAATTTTAGCACCAATCCTCAATCATCAAAAAGTTAAGGTGCTCCAGTGAACAATCAATTTGACACAGTCAAGCACACTCAAACACACTTCTGCAGCCAGTCTCTCCTTTCCCAGAGCAACCTTAATCTAAACACATGCAAATGAGGCTCCAAACAACACGCAAAATCGTACACACGACAAGAGAATATACGACTTATTATTATCATACAAAACCCCACTCCTATATAAAATACAAAGCATTCGTCTAATATCGCATTCGTTAACTGTACAGTTTCCAAAAATCAAAATATTTTTTAATCCCGCCCCCCCCCCTCAATGGTGTTTTCAACAAACAAATAATTCCCTCTACAGTGATCGGAAAGGATTTGAACCCCTGGCTGAATAGCCCACGAGTCGGACTCCAATTATAATAAGCAGTCTTAATCAACTATGTTCTTATACAGATCGTTTCGAACCAAGACTATTACAAACAGTGTATCTACCATTCAAATCTTATTAAATCAAAGGCAATACACAGTGAATACAATATGAACAATCTTAAATAACACTTTAAACTACAAGCAAAAAAAATTATTGTACACAGGTTAACTTAAGAAAATATATACACTTTGAATTAATGCCAGCACTTCAATATGAAGTCTGAATTTAGTAAATTTGAATCGATTCAAATACCTAACATTTTCATACGCGTTTTTTTCTTACGTCCTAATTGAATTTTTTAGTACCCAATTTCAAATTTCTAAGCAAACGTCCTAACAGGATTATGAAATTCCCACATTGGGATTTGGTTAAAAGTATTTTCGGCCACAATTTATACTTTAACCACTGAGTTCCCAGTACCTTTACGAGACACCTCCCCCTGTCCTTGTTCGGAGATCCAGATATTCCCACACAGGCGGGGACTCAAGACCCACATAGGCTCACCACGTTTTGCAACAAGCGCTCGTCATCGGGTTAGTTTAAGACAGGACTCGAACCCCTGAAAAAGGTAGAGGGCCTCAAACCCAAAAAAGGCAAGGAATGCCCTCAGTGCTTACTAGATTATCTGTTCTATCACGATCTCGTTAGGAACCCCAACCCCAAGTTCGCGAATGACCGAAACCGCTCTGATTAGCGAAGTGTGCAAACCGATGCAGATCTTCTTCACCTCCTCGCAATCGGGAACAGCTCACACCCTCGATAACAAACTTGTTTCTGGGTCCGTTGAGATCCCGTACTCACAAGCCCCCCCCAATGTAATTATGCTCCTAAAATCTAGACCCCCCTTAGTCTAAGTTCAGTAAAACACAAGAATCAAACATCTCCTGGACCTAATCTCTTTTATTTTAAGACAACAAAAAACGCATTCCCCCTACACAATACATAACCACTGCAGGATCGATCCTTGTTTTTGCTTGACCAAGCCCCTCAGCCTCGTGCAACAGACACCTCCAAAGGGTTACGCAGTCCCAAGCGCGCTCCTCCAGGAGATCGACAACATCAAACCTCAAGGGGTTACCTTTTATAGGTCATCGAACCTGTGGGGCAGAACTACTGGGTGTGGGGCCCCTACAATCCAATCTAAACCGATATTGATTACATTAAAGTGTTATCTTGACAGTTCCCCCAAAACCAATTACACACCAAGCACCCCATTACAATGGGGTTTCTACAGACACATCTGGAAACGAAGTCAGTGGAGCGCCCAAGTCATGCAACATTCTCCTGGGGAGTGTAAACAATTCAAACAAGTCGCTTCACACTTCAGCCAATCATCAAACAGTAACACAAACACCTTGCAACATTATTAACAGTATTTACAATCCCTTCTGCAGCCATCCCACCTATCCTGCTAATGCATCTGCAACAACCTCTGGTTTTCCCTGCAAAGTTACTATCAACTCATTTTAACAATAGAGTGGAAAACATCTGGACCTCACCTTATTTCTGATATTCCAATCTAGGACCTAGACTTCGTGGCACTGATTTGCAGCTTTCAGCTTTACAAATTTACACAGAAATTGACCAAGCAACCTTGCAGATGCAATATATCCTCCATTTTGTATATCTCTATTTTGGCCAATATTAACAGTCATGTTCAATAGCCTGATGGTTGTTGGGAGACAACTGTTTCTGAACCTGGATTTCCTCTGGGCCCTCCTATAACTTATTTTCAATGATGCAGAAGTGAAAAGAAAGCGGGGCAGGCTGGTGCATGGGTCCCAGATGATGCTGCGGCGGCCTTTTTGAGGCAGTCTCCCCATGGTCTAGACTTGAAAATATTCTGTAATTTCTTATCCTGTTAAATGTCGGCTGACCAGTTGGCAGACAATAGGGTTTAATCTCAGAAAATAACATTTCTTTCTTCTGATACTATCGCACGGTCTTCGATAACCAATAAATGTACAAAAAGAAGAATTATGCACTGGTCTTCCCCTGTTTTCAGAGAAATGTGAAGTTTTCATTAAATTTGCTCAAGTGGATTGGCAAGTGCCTTTACTGACCTTACTGCATAACTCATTGTGCTGGAAACCAATTAGAATTATTAATTAAATGAAAACTTTGAATTGTAATGTGTGATGGATGTTATTTTTTTCGGTATTGCTTTCTGGAAAATATGTTGGCAGGTATAAAATTGTTTTGTACAACAAAGTATGCAACTAATTCTAGGAAACTTGAGTTTCCCTCCACTTCAAGAGAACCAGGTACACTGAATTGTTAACTGAATTAGATCATCACTTACTAGAATTACTCAGGACCCTTGCCAATCTGTAAGTGCTCTCTTGGTTTTTTGTTTCTGTTCCAAATTTTTAACGATGATGTAACATTATTATCGTCGAACATGAAAAAGCTGCCATTGTACATTTTGGGAGCAAAGGTGATTAGGAGAAACAGATATCTCTCCTTCTCCAGCAGAGAATCAGAGGACACGCATGAGTAGTGGATTTACTGGGATGAGCTGCCTTACCCCCTTACATCTTCGCGAAATCAGCAACCAAAACCCTGACCGTGCTCTCTAATTTGGGCTCAATGAAAGATAACTTTTCTAGTCAAAGTCAAAAGAGTACAAAAGAGTTTATATTCATGTGTTCCTGACAGGACAATGACATTCTTTCTTTGCATAGCACAACAGAACATAGTAGGCATTGTCTACAGTTATATAGACTTAAATACACACATTAATTAAAAAATTAATAAAGTGCAGATAACAATGGAGGTTATTAATGTTCATAGTTTTTGTCCGAGCCAGGTTTTAATAGCCTGATGGCTGTGGGGAAGTAGCTATTCCTAACCGGTCGTTGCAGTTTCTCAGGCTCCTGTACCTTCTAACCCGAAGCGTAGCAGGGAGATGAGTGTGTGCCAAAGGTGGTGTGGGTCCTTGATGATGCTGCCAGCCTTTTTGAGGCAGCGACTCGGGTAGATCCTCCCTCGAGGAAGGAAGGTCAGAGCCGATGGATGACACTGGGCATGTGTTTACTACTTTTTGTAGTCTATTTCCTCTCCCATGGGCACTCAAGTTGCCGAACCAATCCACGATGCAACAGTCAGCAAGCTCTCTACTGTGCATCTCGTAGATAGTTGGAGAGAGTCCTCCTCTGACAGACCGACTCTCCATAGTCTTCTCAGGAAGTAGAGGCGCTGATGAGCTTTCTCTGAAAAATTGCATCAATGTTCTCGGACCAGGAAAAATCTTCACAGATGTGCAAGCCCAGGAAATTTGAAGCTCTTGACCCTTTCAAACCCATCGACCCGTTGAGTCTACTAAAAACGATTTCTCCTCTGGGCACCTCCAGATTTTATTTGATTAATGGAGGCTTGAGGATGAGAAATGGTTTTTTTCGGCTAGCAAGTAGGATGTATCAGTCAGGAATTCTGATGGATGGATAGACACGTGACTGGTGCAAATTCTAACACCCCACTGCTTCCTTTTCCCAATTTTCTGTGTTCTCAATCCTGAGAATTTCAAGCACCAAACATTTTTAATCAATACCAAAGTGAATTTTCCTTAATGTCAACTAATAGCTTGCAAGGAAGTAATGCTGTTCAATATATGCACTCTTTTCTGAAGATGGATATTTTTTATGGAAAGAATGCAGGCTATGGATGTATTTTCCCATCTGCTAACACAACCTCGTTGCAGCACTTTTTTAATCTGTCGTTTTTCCATGTAGATGTAACACAATATTCTGTCCCCCTTTCCTGACCTCTCAGTCTGAAGAAGGGTCGCGAACACCCAAAAGGCCACTCATTCCTTCTCTCCAGAGATGCTGCCTGTCCCACTGAGTTTTCTCCAGCCATTTGTGACTATATGAGCGAGTTCGGTATTACACAACTGCGCATACCCAGGTCATGGTCCATTCGGGATAAACATTCTCTCCAGCTGAGCGACAGTGTGTGTACGGACCTGCGTATTAATCTTCAATGAGATTTATACAAATTATAATCTCATCAAATATGTCAGCAATAGGCCACCAGCGTACTGCAGGCTGCACAAATCCACAATTATATCTATTAACCATTATTGATTCAATACAGCACCGCCTTCAAAACGCAAGAATGCCTGGGAACAAATTTGTCATTATCAAACTCCTGACATTAGCCTAAGTCGCAAGCCATTTCAAATTCAATATTGATATTTGCAAAGCAACATTACAAGTTGTGTGGTCAACCCCCAATATTTCTGACAGACCTTACATTCCTATCTAAACAACCTTCCTGGATTGAAGAATCGAGGAGAATGTGCTGTGCGTGGCCACAGGCTAGGTTGGAAATTTCACATTGGATTCGAACAGGCTGGTTAAACCTTTTGAGGTGGGTTGGCTTAAATAAAGATGCTGTCACTTTAACAACCTTTCTGGGGTTGAGGCCTCCAGTCTGTCAGGGCACACAGTTGGGAGCCGGGTACGGGTGACCGGGCAGTGATAAATAATGAGAATTTGAACCGACCATTTGAACCGCAACCAAAAAATAGAGATTTCACTCAGAGTTGGGTCGCAGCTCCCCAGCTGACGGGAACCTGTTTCTCTCTCATCGTTTCTCTCTCTTTGAATGGGCGCCGCCTGCCCCAGCGAGTGGGCGAACATGAGCCGACCCGTAACATGAGTGTAGGAACATTTCTCAGTCAGAACACTTCTTTGTCGACAGTTGGGGTGGGGGATCTGGAAGAGAGGAGACGAGAGTGAGCTGGCGATGCCATTGCATAGATAGGAACAGTTTTAATAACGACCTATTGAAAAATCTACCCTTTGGCCACTCGCAACCGGGGATGATCTGATCTGACAGCCCTTTCGCTAGCTTACTGCGTGCCCGATCCTAACACGGAACATTCTACAAAACCTATGGGCTTCGGGTAATACATGCACTAAGAACCTCTGCTAACAAAGGCTGGCAAACTGTGCTGGTCAATGTGCACTGGCCAGATGGCTGGGGGAGACGAACTGCAACCAGCGCAACTTGGACAAGCACAGACCTTCCACTCAATCTATCCAATGCAGGGCAGGTATTTTGCAGTTAAATATTTACGATATCGGATTGGCGGCTCCTTCACAGGCCAACCCTGTACTCAGTTTTACTTGGAAATGAATCTTTGCCTAAATGGTACATTCACACGACCTGTAGGTAAAACATCAGCTCACACAAATTTTCACTGTAATTTGGTACAAGTGACAACAATAAACCAATACCAAGAGGTTGCTTAATCATGTTAAGTGTCTGCATAATACCATGAACAATGGACCTACAATTTTCTGTTCTAATTGCCAGCACTGATTTGTTTGTTTGAATTAATCTCCATTAACGTTTGATTCAGGAAACTTCTATCAGGCTTTCCATACTTTGATAATAGTGCATGTGATAAGAAAATGTTTATTTTTTACCTCAATTAAAGAACAAAAGTACTCATTCAGCTTCTGTTTAAACATGTTTTACAGCCAGGAGAGCATATGACAGTAATTGACAGACAACTAGAAGATCAGAATAGATGGAATGATGTCAGAGCCTTCAGCTTTAAAATACCCAATCTCTGGATTCCAGAAAGCTCCTTAAAGCCATTTACTTATACACTTTTCTTCCTTTTAGAAGTTGCTTATAATCTATCTCCCTGGGCCAATTTTTTTTGGGCATATGCTCTGGCACTTGCGTTCAAAGTCGGTATTTTTGTTTAGTGTGCGCAACCTGATGAGGGATGTTTTGTTATATCAATCATACTATATAAATCCATGCTGGTGCTGCAGAGACTAGGAACATTAATGCACTTGCAAAACACGGGTGGAAATTTTTTTTACAACTACCTCATTATTTCCTTTTACGAGCTATGAGGGTACATACGAATCAAAATTCTCAGATGCAGTGTATTGAAAACAAGCAGAACACTTTTTGAGATTTAAATAAAAGAGGCAGCATCTGTGAACGTAAAGCAGAATTAACTACCTCTGTTGAGAGTTGTCATCTTAAGAAGGATCCAATGGCATAGGCCTTTGATCATATTACAGATTTTGGCAAATATGATAGTGCTGTAACTAAAATGGGGCACCAGTTTTTTTCTAGCAGGTTCTTGGTGGCCATGGGCAACAGCACGATGCACTTTGTGCCAGAAATCAGGAAAAAAGAACTCACTACTCTAAAATATATATGTAATTTAAATTTAAACACATCATGATGTGCAAAAGTAATCAATTTGTGATCCTTATGTTTGTTGTGAATATTGTTACCTTGTGACCTTCCAAGTGGTAACGCTAACAACTTTGTGATGTACACTGTATGGCGCTATTAATATTTAGACGCTGCATATGTATGCATAAAATGATTAGTAAATCTCTTCAGGGATTGCCTTGTAAAATTGAGTCCACTTGTAGCTTCTGTATCCTCAGACACTCACAGAATGAGGCCATTAGTAAACTTATAGCAGCAATAAAATGCAAGTATATTTTAAAAGAAAAAATGATCAGATTGCAGTAATTCAAATAGGGGCAATGTAATTTTAGTTATTTATTTGATTTCAGAACACGAGACAGAAATGGGTCTAAAAAAAACTGTAATCTTAAAGATACAACTGTGACATGGAATAATAAATCATTTTGCCAGCACATCCCATTATGTTATGTAGAGAATACCTTATGGCATTTTCTCTGAGGCTAGGTGTGATTACTTCCTTACTAAACATGTTATGTTGTGTCTGAGGAGATCTCCCTGCATTTATCTGTCTTAATATCAGTTTGGATTCACTCTCATGATTGCATCCTGAAATAGCATTGACAATACCATGCATATAACTCTATCTTTTTCTTGTCTGATATTTGAGTGTTAGAACCATGGGCTTGTATTCTTTGCAGTGCCTGCAGCACCATTTCTGCCACTTTATGACACTAATGGTTTTTGGTCTAGAGCCCTCCATTTATATAGATAATATTGTTAATAACTCATTTTATATGAAATCTTTTGTATCCTCAATCCTTTTTACAATGTCACAATTTTGATTGATTATGTGATGGATAAGGTGAGAATGCTTCAGCAACTAAAGAATTAATTTATTATTTCCCCTTGATGCAGTCTGGGTGAACGTTCCTTAGAGAATGAGATACTGTATTCATATTTATTCTGCACAGTGACCCTCTATTACTTTGCACAGATTTTAACAGAATATTGCATCTTACATTTGTGATGGATTCCTGTAATTTTATCCACTTCTATTCTTATGATTTGAAATCCCATGGAAAATCAAAACGATTCATTTATTGATCAATTTTGAATTACAGTTGAATAGTAAAGGCAACAGTCATTTTTTTTCATTGTTGGATCTTGTCTCGGATTTCTGTTTAATACGTTTTCTCTTGGTAGAACATTGTTATTGGTTCATTTTCCCAGCGTTCGGACCTTATGATAAACTTGCATTTCAGAAATTTTTCTTTTCCGAAAATATCAATTTAAAAGAGTTATTTTGTTGCTTATATTGCAATAATTGTCCCAGAGTAGCACATTTCCCAATCTCCTCTGTTAGAGGGTGCTACTTGATTTCCTGTGGAGATTTTGGGAATGCCTGTTGGCACATATTTCAGTTGCCATCTCTACTTGCACGTTTCCTCCTTCTTAATGCGGAACAGAAGCAGTTGATGTGAACTTGTTTGTCACTTCTCCAGGCGCTGTCTAGTCTTGCCCCATTTCAAGTGAGACACTTATTCATTTTGGTAAAGAAATCTAACCCACTTATGTGACACACTCTTAAAAATAAAAGCAGCTAACTAATTCAGTAGTTTCTTAACTGCCACTTTTCCTTCATATAATACTTCACCCCCAGAAATGCCCATTCTTGATACGATTACATTTAAAAACCTATAATTTTTAATTGTCTCAGAGAAAAATAATTGCCAGATCCAAAACGTTGGTTTAATGCTAATTAAAGTAAAAGAGAAGCCTCCAAGCCTGAACTCGCCTTAGACATCATAGTTTTCCTGAAGGTGAATGATGAATGGCTAATGTAACAAACATGACCTTATTTATGTTAGTAATTTTAGATAACATTAGAAAACCAAAATGTCTTGGTCTGATGTTAGTTGAAAGGTAACTCCACTCTTTGAAACAGTGCCAGGGAACTTTTTTATCTCCACCTGCCCCCCCAGCGACAATAGAGGATTGGTTGAACTTCTCCGAAAGATGGCACAGAATCAGTTTCATCCTGCACTGTCTCAAAAAAATTAATATTGAGATTCAATTTGTGACAAAAATAATATTTTCATATTCATAATTTTGTGGTGGTATCTGGTGGCTAGCCACGGGTAGCGAATCCTCGGCTCAGGAGGGAGGAGTTGAGCATCTCAAAAGTGGGAGGCGTTGGGTCATGGGGTCCGACCCGGGTATTATTTAAGGTCGGGTCATGCCCGGTCACTGGGTTGGCGTTGGAAGCAACACAGTGCAGTAATAAACACCCTTTTCGTTCAACACACAACTCATTTTCGCCTAATTCTTGGCTGGACTCCGGAGGTTCCCCGCTACACTGGTGACCCGACGACCAGGAGTGGAATCCTGGACAGGTTCATGTTAAAATGTTACGAGTCCGAGCTCAACGCGGTAGGCCTGAAGCTGCCTACCTTTTGTTTTTTTTTTTAAAAGATCGAAAAAATAAAGAGAAAGAAAAAAAAAAACTTAGAACATAAAATAAACTATCCATAATACAACTTAGGAGATAGGTCCTTAGGTAAGAACTAACTGGGGTTCAAGCTTCCGTCAAGCTTCAGCGCTGGCCCATTCTACCCCTTCATAATCTATGAACGGCGTCCATATTCTAATAAATAATTCTGGCTTTGTCAATTAAGACAAATCTAATTTTTTTCCAGATTTAAGGTCTCTGACATCCTCCATAATCTACATTTTAATTGTAGGGGATGCAGGGTTTTTCCAAAATTTTAATAGTAGTTTTTTTCCAGTTATTATACTATAATCCAGGAAATTTTTTTGGTTTATTGTCAGTTTTAGGTATTGTTCAGATATGCCCAATATTATTAATTTAGGATCAGGATCCAGTTGAATATTACCACTTACGGAAATAATTTTTAAAATATCCACCCAAAATGTTTTAATTTTTATGCAATTTACAAAGGTATGGGTTCAATTAGCTTCAGAGTATTGACATTTATCACAGATAGGAGAGATATTAGGCAAAATTCTATTTAATTTTTGTTTTAGAATAATGCAATCTGTGTAATTATTTTAAATTGTATTAAAGAATGTCTGGCTTTTAAACGAACATTGATGTATTATGTTGTAGACTTTCACCCCAATAACTATCTTTCGTTATGGGTTGAACTAATTCATTTTCCCTTGCTTGTCTATGTGATTCCGTCAACGGATTCTCGCTATCTAACAAACATTATAAATATATGATCTAATAATTTGACTGTGTTGGGATGTTTATTCAAACATTCACCTAGAATCTCTGGTTCTCTAATTCTGTATTCTTGTAATGTGATTTAACATAATCTTCAATTGTTAAATATCTAAAAAAAAATTATTTGAATGTAATCCATAATTCTGCCTTGTACCTCCAAAAAACGAGAGGAACACACCTTTTCTATAAAGATGTCCCATCTTTTTAGTTCCATAGTTTTTTCCATTGTGTAAAGCCTTTATCCAATACCGAAGGCTTAAATGAAGGGTTACCCTTTTGCAATAGGGAGCGAAAGTGATAAATTATCCAATTTTAATGTCTTTTTTATTTGTTTCCAAATTCGAATAACCGCTATGTATTATTGGATTTTCACTATAGATCTTTTTATTCAATTTTGTAGGGGTTAGGAAAATCGGGGCCAATTTCAAATGGCAGACAATCCTCCTTTTTCCATCTTTAACCAGTCTGGTTGTTGATCCATATCTTTCAACCCAGAAATTTAAATTTTTGACATTGACTGCCCAGAAATAAAATAAGAAATTTGGTAATCCTCCATTCGTCTTAGATTTACATACGTGTTTTTTACTTATTCTGTGATTCTTATAATTCCAAATAAAACTTGTTACAATAGAGTAAATTTAAAAAAATAAATTGTTAGGGAGGTATATTGGAATGATTTGGAAGACGGTAGAAGTTGAGGAAGGAAAATCATTTTAATTGCATTAATTTTACCGAGCATTGAAATAGGAAGCGTTTTCCAATATTGAATATTCTTATGCAATTTATTAAGTAAAGGCACAAAATTTGATTTAAATGAAGAAGTATATTTCTTGGTCACAATAGATTCCTAAGTATTTAAATTTTTCATTCACTATTTCATAAAAGGTGATTTGTTGCAATATATATAAATTAGGTTCCATTATTGGCATAATCTCACACTCTTCTTCCAGTTGATTTCTATATCCCGAGAATAAACCAAATTGAGTTATAAGATTTAAACAGGTTAGGGATGCTAATTTCTGGATTTGTAATATATAGTAATACATCATCTGCATATAGAGAAATTGTATTAACTGCATTTTTAGTATTATATACCCATATATTTCTGGAATGAGCTCGAATTCTTTCTGCTAGTGGTTCTATAAACAAGGGCGAATAGTAACGGTGATTAATGGGCATCCTTGTCTACAACCTTAAGAATAAATCATTTTTTTTGATAACATTTGATTTGTCATTATTCTGGCTGTTGGATTGGTATATAAAAACTTAACCCCATGTACAAAACTTCTCACCTAATTGAAATTTTTTCCATCACCGAAAATAAATAGGGTAATTCAATTTGGTCGAATGCTTTCTCAGCATCTAGCGAGGATGACTGCTGAGTCTTCATTAGCTATTCGATTGGATATATAATGTTGAAAATAATCGTCTCAGATTATAATATGAATAACATTTTGGAATAAAGCCAGTTTTGATCGGGGGTGTATTAATTTATAAATCCTCTAAGTTTAATAATCTGTGTGCTAAAATTTTGGTTAACATTTCTGATCGATGGTTAATAGAGCAATTACTCTATATGAACCTGGATCTCCAAGGTCCTTATCCATTTTTGGAATATGTATTATAGTTGATCCATTTTAAAATTTCTGTGAGTTTTCTGTTGCATGAATGCTTGAGTATATAATGTCTGTAGGAGTGGCGAGATCAAGTCATTAATTTTTTTTATAAAATTCACTATTTTAACCATCTGGTCCAGCGGCCTTTCCATGTTATAAATAATTAATAGATTCCTCAATATCTTTTACTGATATTTCGGCCCCTAATAATTCCTTCTCTTTCAAATCTAAACCAGTAAGGTTTACAATCTCTGTAAGAATAATTCCATTCCTACAGAACCCCCTGCCGTTTTGGTTGAATAAAAGTGTTTGATAGTATTGAGAGAATCTCTCATTAATATCCTTGGGTAGTGTTAAATTTCTCCCGTATCTGATTTAATTTTTATATAGTTTTTTCCCCTTCCTGTTTCCGGAGTTGGTGTGCCAGTAATTTTTGTGGTTTATCACCAAATTCAAAGTGTAACTGTTTAGTCTTTTGATAACATTTTTATGAATTGGTCTGAGTATATTTGGTTTAACTTATTTTGAGTACAGCAATTTTATTATGTATTATTAAAGAAGGCGCAATTGCGTTTTCCATATCTAATTGCCTTATTTCCATTTCCAATACCAGTTGTTTGGCGCGGTTCTATTTTTTACGAAAGGCTTGTGCAGAGATTAAACGCTCCTCGTTATAAATGCTTTTAAATGTTTCCCAAAGAAGGGAGGCAGAAATTTCAGAGGCAGTCATTTGTCTCAACAAAACATATTTATCTGTTTGATAAGATATTCATAACATGCTTTATCATTTAAAAATTTTGAGGATTAAGTCTCCATTGTTTCTGCTTGTCAGTCATACCACTTAGTTTGATCATGAATGTAAAGGAGCATGATCCAAAATTATAATATTATGATATTTCGAATTATAAGTAAATGGGATGAGTTTTAGGAATCTACTAAAAAGTAGTCTATCCTTGAATAAGTTTTATGTACTGAAGAGTAAAATTGATTATTCCCTTCCGGATGGATTTTCAATTCTCCAAACATCCTTGATATTGGTGGTATTAATATATGAGTTTAATAATTCACTTATTTTGGATTTTGCTTTTCTTTGTCTTGTTGATCTATCGAGATAGGAATCTAATGTACAATTTAAATCTCCACCAATTATCAAATTATGTTGTGTGAGCTCCGGGACAGTATTAAGTATATTCTTAAAAACATTGGATTATCAAAATTTGGTCCATAAACATTGAAAACATCACTTTTTAAAATATAATTCACCCACTAGTATAATATATCTATATTGATGTCCGCTATAGTTGATATGTGTTTAAAAGATATACCTTTACGAATTAAAATTGTAGACACCTCTGGCCTTTTTGGGGGGAAAATGAAGACTGATATGTTTCAAGCGATCCATTTTGCTTTCAATCTATGTTGTGCGTCTTTTTTAAGGTGAGTCTCTTGAAGAAACGTTATATCTGCTTTGAGTGATTTTAAGTGTGCTAATACCTTACCTCCCTTGATTGGCTCATTAACTCTCTTGACATTCCAACTACAAAACTAATTCCTTGACCCCCTTTTTTTTCTATTTATGTCTTGCATCTTGCTTTTAGGGTGGTCTATAAAAGAGCAGGTATGTCAGCACCGTAGAACCCGACCTTCTACCCGAACACAGGACAGACGATTTTGTAAATCTAATTCAAATAAATCCTCCTCAGGGACACATCCCCACAAATAATATTTGTAAATAAATTCAAAGTTTAATATAGTAATTAAGTAAAAAATACAAAAAGTAAAAAAATAGAAAATTAATAAAATGTGAAAAGAAGAAACTACATCTAAATTTAGTGTAGTTTAGTGGCCAGCCACACTAACGTGGCTGTCAATCTAAAGACTTTCCGTAGATTTAAAAAAAATATATATTTCCTAGCTCTATGCTTACAAAAAAAATTTGAATATGAGTAATTTACGGGATTATATTAAAACTATTTTTGGTCCAGAGTATTGGTAATCATATAGTGAGAGACTATTACTCTCTTAGTTTAGTTATTAATCAAGTGTTAGTCTAATGTAGATAAAGGGGTGAACATCACAAATTCCAATTAATAAGATATCTAAATTATACCTTTTTATTTGTTGGTTTTTTATATTTAACATATCATGTTTTTAACTAATTATACAATAATAATAAGTGTTTTTGATGATTAGTAATTGTTAGTACTAAATATTTAAAAAATAATATGTCCATAACAGGAGGGGACAGCACGATTGTCGTTATCAGCTTTCAATAGTCCTTGAATATAACAAATAAAGTTCCATTTGTTCTCTAGCAAGATGACGGTATTATATGTAAAATTATTCAATCCCTCTCTCGAACCCACAATCTTCTGGAGCATATGATGCCAGTGCTTTCTTGTGATCAGTGAAAAAATGTTCCTTCTGCAGATAAGTGACCTCGCAGTCTTGCAGGGGTACAGCAATACCATATTTCAAGTTGTCTATCTTCTTTAGAATCCCTCTTTGTCTCGTTGAATAACGCTCTCCTTCTGACCACCTCTGCAGGGTAATCTCGAAATATGCTTATTTTGTCTCCATCAAGCATAGGATTTCTTGTGCCAGCAATTTTTTTTCATGATATCCTCCAACACGTGATCGTATTGGACCTTCACTATCAGCTGCCTGGGGGGAAGGGTGGGCATTCGAGTCCGAGCGACGTCCAAGAACTCCGTGTGCCCGCCCATAATAAGGGCTTTTGGTCTAAATTCAAGACTTTTTTTATTAAGTCTGCAGCAAAGTCACGGAGATCTTTATTTCCTTCTTTACCCTCAATGAACGCCCACGACTTCTCAGATTCTGTCTTCTCTGACAGCCCTCCAAGTCAATGCATTTTTCAGTTACTTTAAGCAGTAAATCTGATAAACGCTTGTTCTCGGTCAATGAGTGTCTCTGTTGTTACTTCCAGATGAGTTATGACGTTCAGCCTGTTTCTCCATTTGTTAGCTGCATTGTAGTGAAGGTCCCCCCCCCCCGCTTCCAGATTATCATTATGTTGGTTTCATTCAACTTAATTTTCTCGTATACTTCATTAATTTGTAAGTCAAAATTTGCTGACATTTCCTCCTTCATGTTAGTCAGTTTCGTACGCACAAGATTAGTCATTTTATTTTCAAAACTCAAAGAAATCTTCTTTAATCTCCGTTTTAAGACTTTTCAAAATTTCTTTAATATTCAATTTGTTTTTTAAAATTCTTTTCTTTACAATTCTTCTTTTATACTTGCAATTTCCATTGTAATGCTGTTGCGAAGTTCATCCATTTCACTTTTCTTTATGTATATCTTCTGGGCCACTGAGACGTCCTCCTGCGACGATGTAAAACTGAGCCCGAGGGCATCAGACCGGCCTACTTCCTCCTTCAGGTTGTTTTTCCTCTTGTAGTTTTTCTAGTCGGTTCCTTTGTGGGGGGAGCATGCTACCGACAATTAGGATTCAGTTGCGGTCTGATGACGTCACACAGGCTGCCGGAGCGATTTCTGCAGGTCAGTTCTATATTTAGTTCCCGTTTTTTTTTTTAGCGTGGAGCTAGTTGGCACTTACCCTACTCCACCATTAGCGCCACCGGAAGTCGAAGCTGCCTACATTTTGGACCTCGCAGCTGAGGGTTTGGTTTCATCAGGTGGAATCCCAGTTTCCACGTCCGTGGCATAATGGTCGGCGAGACCCCGGTACCATCACGTGGTAGGGGCTCTTGACCAGGAAACGGCTGGGTCGGGTACGCAGGTCTCAAGGAGCTGCTGCTCCGGATCTATGGGCTGAGCCGCATGGAGCGGGCTCGGCAACCAGAAGCCTTCGGCCCTCATGAGTGAGATGCTCATGCTCATGTGGCAACCACCGGCCCAGCCTTCTATTTGAATACACTTACTGCAGCATTTGCCATTGTGGCATCCGCCACCAGCTCATGGGGAAGAGCTTTGAAGACTCGCTCAGAGACTAGTGGCGCGCACACGACGAGCTGTGGCTGTCCGACAGCCTTGGAAATCACTAGACATCGTCTGGATAGCATGCCATTCAGGCCCAACGACCCAGGACCACGCCCACAAAAGGCCCATGCCTACAAGAGCCACAGACCAGACAAGTGGCACAGGAGAGAAGGATGTGGTGCTTTTACCACCAACGCTGAGGGGCAGCGGCCTGCCAATGCCGCCAACTGTGTGCATTACCGGGAAACTCCAGAGCTGGCTGGCGGTAGGCACGGCGGTGGCTGACGAAATCCATTGTTTGTACGCCTGGGACTGGCGCTTGGGGCGTAGGTTCCTGGAGGACACTGGAGCAGAGGGTAGTGTTTTTGCCTCCTTCCGGAGTGTACATGCGGGCCGGAAAGCTGGGCACCCTCTTGACCGCGGCGAACGAAGCCCCATCCGCACCTACGGCGTCCCACTATCCCCATTATAGTGGGTGCGTGCTTTGTCTACTTTCTATTTTATCTACTATCTATTTCACCTTTATCTACTTGGACGACATCCTGGTTGGTGTGTCACACGCGGCAGAAACACTGCGCCCACCTTCGTTTCTTGTGCCAGTGCCTTAGCGAGCATGGCGGTCAACCTTAGTAAGTGCCTGTAAATAAGCAATTTACAAACTCTTAAAGTGTGCAACATCTTTTAATGATAGCACAGGGTAATTACATACATCTTCAAGCACTAGCTACATTCTTCTACTGAGCTGCACCCAGGAAGGGGAAGGCGTTATGATGATGTTAACTAGCGGGGTTAATGGGACTGAGGTAACTATATTATTGGTTGCATATAAACCATCTACATCCTTCCCCTTAGAAAATCAAAAAACAGATTGTTGTCACGACACAAATTAAACAGCAGAATTAAACAAAATCGCCATAACGAACAGGTGGCTTGCTGACCGGCCCGAGCCCGTACGGATGTCTCCCCCTTCCCCCGAAAGAGCAGAAGAAACAGGAGGACGCGAGGCAGCTGGGGAACCAGGGAAGAGCAGTGGGGTGGGAGAAACAGGGAGTACCGCGACCGGCAACAGGGGACCCGCGCAGAGGGGAAACCAGGCGCTCGAGATGGGGATCGAGGCATGCAGGGAACACAGCTGGGACGGCAGCTGGCTGCTGGTATGAGAGTGGCGGGACATAGGGCCCCGGGGGCTGCGGCTTCGGCTCATTAACCGCAAGCAGGTGTTGTCGGCTTCTTCGTAGATGGTACCCTCATAGTCCACCAGATACGAACGAGGTGATCGGCCACTCCAACCACGGTAGCCAGACGGGAGTGACCTCGGCGGTCTGCAACCGAACAACCTGTCCAGGCAACAGAGGATCGAGTGGTCTGCACGACCTATAGTTGGGAACGCCGCTGGCTGTCTGTTTCTCTTGAATTCGCCTCTGCACGGAGGCAGGCTCCAGCACCCGAGGTTTCAGCTAAGTTGGGCTGTGAGTCGTAACGGATATCAGATTGCGCAGCATGTTTAGACTGGGTCTGGAAGTCTGTGCCTGTCTCCCACGGAACGGAATAAACGACAGGCGGCAGAGAAGTGATTTAGTTTTTTTACAAAAGTTACAGGCCTTACCATAGGCGGGGCACGTCGACAGTCTGTGGTGCATGTAGTTTACAGTTTGGGGCACCTTTTTTGGGCACTTCACCAGGACCAGGGTTGGCACGCGGCAGAAAAGCATTGTTTCCCATCCGAGGCTGTGGGCTCCTAAAACCCAGCCAGGTTGACAGATTTCTTGCCCGAGTCCCGGTGGTCATCTGGCAATACAACGACCTCAGACAATCTGCAGGCATGCATGGCTTTTTCCCAACGTTAGATCCGGATCCCTTAAAGCTCACATCGCAGCTTCTGGTCATGCATGCCAGTTACTAAAATGTCTCTAGTGAGCTGGTCTGTCATGTCCACCAAAGCGGCACCGCTGGGCGAGATAACGCAAATCAGCAATAAAACATTCAACAGGTTCATTCCGGCAACTGTCTCCTTGTAAAGAACCGTGCCCTCTCTAGAATGCGGTTCGAGGCAGGTCACAAATCTCCCTGAACTTACGTACAGGCAAGCGGGGCGCTGGCAGATTCTGCAGAGTAATCACCACGTTGTTGTCGTCCAGGACCGCTGGAGCGTAGTGAAAGTTCTGGCTCTCTTCATGGCTCAGGTCCGACAAGGTTGAGTAGGAGGGAGGCTTTAAGGGAGTCAGGATCAGCGCGGTGGCGACGTTGACAAAGTGTGTAAAATCAAATTCAAACGTGGCCCAGCGCTCAGAGATGTCAGCATCAAAGACAAGCTGCGCGGGCTTTCTGCAAGAGGACGCCATGGCCAGAGAGATTAAGCACAAAAAGCACAAATCAAAAAAAAGAAATAAAACCCGATAGACAAGAGTTTCAACGAAAGTGTCTTCAGCTTCGACACCATGTAAATAACACTTTACAAACTCTTAAAGTGTGCAAATCTTTTAATGATAGCACAGGGTATTACAATACATCTTCAAGCACTAGCTACATTCTTCTACTGAGCTGCACCCAGGAAGGGGAAGGCGTTATGATTGATGTTAACTAGGCGGGGTTAATGGGACTGTGGTAACTATATATTGGTTGCATATAAACCATCTACAGTGCCAGTTCGGCCTATGGGCCATTGGCTTTCTAGGGTACCCGGGTGACCGGCACAGAGCAGTGCTTCTGCCCGACAGGGTTTGCGGCCATTACGACGGCTCCCGCGTCCTCCCACAGTGCGAGGACGTCAGAGTTCATGGGCAATGGTGACATTCTTCACCGGTTTGTTCTAAGTGGCGGCTAAGATCATGCGGCCGCTGTTCCAACTGCTGTCTGCCAATGGTGGGAGGTCCATTGGGACGCTATGTCCCGGGAACCTACATCCTCGTGCTTATGCTCTTATGGGAGTCGTCACCCTGTCTCCGTCCTGACTTCTCGGCTTGGCATGGCCATTTCCATGTGCCACCGACTGCCCATCATCTTTTTTGCGCTGCGACACCCACCAGTTGCCCTTGCAATGGCCCTATGAAGGTTCCTTTTCGGGTGCTGCATTTTGCAATGGACATGAGGGGCCGGCAAGAGACTGTTCGTGGCGTGCCTTAAGCCGGCCCATTGGACTTGAGCAAGCCGTTCGGGTGGCCCAGCCTCTTCGTCGCGGACGCCTGCCGTTGCGCGGGTTCCCATATGTTCTTCCCGGGTCAAGGACTCTGTTTGGGTGGACGTGTTTACGCGGTCAGGCCACCTTATTCAACGTCCCATCAATTTCAGTGCCTCCGTTCTGGGGGGAATCATGTAACGGTACCTGGTGGCTAGCCACGGGTAGGGAACCCTTGGCTCAGGAGGGAGGAGTTGAGCGTCTCAGAGTGGGAGGCGTTGGATCATGGGTCTGACCTTGGGTATTTAAGGTCGGGTCACGCCCGGTCACGGGGTTGGAGTTGGAAGCAGCACAGTACAGTGATTAAACAACCTTTTCGTTCACGCAACTCATTTTTGCCTATTCTTGGCTGGACTCCTGAAGTCCCTGCTACAATTTCATATTTATATAAATAATATTCATATCATTCATTTTAATGACATTAGTGAGTCATAAAATGCTTCAAATTGATGATATATCAAGGAAATGCAGCCTCTTGCTTGCAATGTTCATTTGTAGGCTTGTTTTGCTTAGCAAGCTCGCCCCGAATAGCAGTGAATTAAATGAGATCATCTGTTTTTTGTTGCGTTTATTGAAGGATATATTATGTGCTAGGACACTGAAATAATCTATTTCTGTCAAATTGCAACTCTTGGATGTTTGTCTCCACTGGAAAGGACGTGAAACTTGGATTAGCAACTCCTCTCAAAGACAATATCAATAACAGTACAAACGCGCAAAATTTAGCGCTGAAATTCAGGCTGGATAAAGTGCTCGTCTTTAGAATAGTGTTATCATCTACCAAAGTGCAAATAAAACAACAAAGTGCCACGTGAAATGTTGGTGAATTTGGATCTGTCAGTGGATATGATATTGTGCCTGTTCTGCAAGGTCATAGGGGTGGAAACTTGTCCATGATCCATGCACCAAAGTCAATGGAACCCAATTTTAGAAATGGAGCTTTACATTCATCCTCTAAAATTTCAATCAGAACAAATTTATTGGTAGCATTGGATAACATTTCCTCCTTTAAACTCGTCCAGAACAGTCCCAATTAGTAGGCTGTTGACAACTGATGCTTATAGTTTGTTGTCAGTTGGAATAACTCTGCTTTTAACCTTCAAGAGAATAGAACAGTGCATTCAGAGAGTATTCAGACCGCTTCACTTCTTCCACATTTTTGTTACTTTACAGCCTTATTCTAAAATGGATTATTAAAAAAAAAAATCATCAATCTACATACATACAATAAAAAAAAGCAAAACAGTTGTTTTGAAATCTTTGCAAAGTAATTAAAAGTAAATAACCGAAATATCACATTTACACAAATATTCAGACCTTTGTTGAGGCACCTTTGACAGCGATTACAGCCTCAAGTCTTCTTGGGTATGACGCTACATGCTTGGCATACCTGTATTTGGGTAACTTCTCCATTCTTTCTCTGCAGATTCTGTCAAGCTCTGTCAGGTTGGATGGGAAGTGTCGATGCACAGCTATTTTAGGTCCCTACAGAGATGTTCGATCGGGTTCAAGTCCGGTCTCTGGCTGGGCCACTCAAGGACATTCACAGACTTGTCACAAAGCCACTCCTGCATTGTCTTGGCTGTGTGCTTAAGGTCGGTGTCCTGTTGGGAGGTGAACCTCTGCCCCTGTCTGAGGTCCAGAACATTCTGGAACAGGTTTTCATCATGGATCTCTTGATACTTTGTTCGGTTCATCTTTTCCTCTATCCTGACTAGCCTCCCAAATTCCTGCCACTGAAAAACATTCCCACAATGATGCAGCCACCACCATGCTTCACTATAAGTATGGTAATGGCCTGGTGATGAGCGGTGCCTGGTTTCCTCCAGACACGATGCTTGGCATTCAGGCCAAAGAGTTCAATCTTGGTTTCATCAGACCAGAAAAATCTTGTTTTTCATGGTCTGAGAGTCCTTTAGGTGCCTTTTGGCAAACTCCAAGTGGGCTGTCATGTGCCTTTTACTGAGGAGTGGCTTACGTCTGGCCACTCTACCATAAAGGCCTGATTGGTGGATGCTGCAGATATGGTTGTCCCACTGGAAGGTTCTCCCATCTCCACAGAACTCTGTCAGAGTGACCATCGGGTCACTTGGTCACCTCCCCGACCAAGGCCCTTCTCCCCCGACTGCTCAGTTTGGCCGGGTGGCCAGCTCTATGAAGGGTCCCGGTGGTAATGTTATTCCGGATCTAATACTTTCTCCCTAGTCTGGTTCAGTAAACCACTGAGTCGAACACTGGAGTCTATAACCCTTCTTTATTTGTTTACAACACCGCGGGGCCGGCCTCGGTCCACTCACTTGAGCCCTCAGCAGCCACGCGCAAAACAGAACAGAAGACAACCGACACATCCTTAACGAATTACCCACACTTTCATACCCCTATACAGTGGTGTGAGAACAAATGGCGCGAAGGTACAGGGGGGAGGCAACCCGTACAAATCAATCAATGTATTCGGTACACTCTTACACCAATTACAAATACTGGCGGGAAGGTACCGAAACGAAGTAGAAGCATATGGCTTCCCCAACCAATCACAAACATGCATTAAGCATCAGTGTACTGAAACAGAACAAAAACCACTTTAGGAACCCAAGCTTGGTGGCGACAGGTGGGTCACATGGGCAGAAGCTTCCCGGACTTCTTCAGAGGTCTTGACTTACTGGAGCCAACTAGGTCTCATGGGTCTCCATCACCTTGTGTTGCATTGTCACTATCAGTGAAGCCTGTATCTGCAGTTCTTTCCTAAACAATTTTTCCAGCATCTGCAGTTCTTTCTTAAACGATTTTTCCAGCATCTGCAGTTCTTTCTACATTGGTAGTGGGGAAAATGCTAGAGTCAGTTATTAAAGATGGGATAGCAGCACATTTGGAAAGTGGTGAAATCATTGGACAAAGTCAGCATGGATTTATGAAAGGTGAATCACGTCTGATAAATCTTATAGAATTTTTCGAGGATGTAGCTAGTTGAGTGGATAAGGGAGAAGCAATGGATGTGTTATACCTGGACTTTCAGAAGGCTTTCGACAAGGTCCCACATAAGAGATTAGTATGCAAACTTAAAGCACACGGTATTTTGGGGTTCATTATTGATGTGGATAGAGAACTGGCTGGCAGACAGGAAGCAAAGAGTAGGAGCAAACGGGTCCTTTTCTGAATGGCAGGCAGTGACTAGTGGGGTACCGCAAGGCTCAGTGCTGGGACCCCCAGCTATTTACAATATATATTAATGATTTGGACGAGGGAATTGAATGCAACATCTCCAAGTTTGCAGATGACACGAAGCTGGGGGGGCAGTGTTAGCTGTGAGAGAGGATGCTAGGAGGCTGCAAGGTGACTTGGATAGGTTGGGTGAGTGGGCAAATGCATGGCAGATGCAGTATAATGTGGATAAATGTGAGGTTATCCACTTTGGTGGCAAGAACAGGAAAGTAGACTATTATCTGAATGGTGGCCGATTAGGAAAAGGGGAGATGCAACGAGACCTGGGTGTCATGGTACACCAGTCATTGAAAATAGGCGTGCAGGTGCAGCAGGCAGTGAAGAAAGCAAATGGTATGTTGGCATTCATAGCAAAAGGATTTGAGTATAGGAGCAGGGAGGTTCTACTGCAGTTGTACAGGGCCTTGGTGAGATCACACCTGGAGTATTGTGTACAGTTTTTGGTCTCCTAATCTGAGGAAAGACATTCTTGCCAGATGGAGTACAGAGAAGGTTCATCAGACTGATTCCTGGGATGGCAGGACTTTTATATGAAGAAAGACTGGATAGATTCGGCTTGTACTCGCTAAGAATTTAGAAGATTGAGGGGGGATCTTATAGAAACTTACAAAAAGGATAAGGGGGAAGTCATTTAGGAACGAGATGAGAATTTTGTTTTTTCACACAAAGAGTGGTGAATCTGTGGACGTCAGGAGTTCATGGGAATGGTGACATTCTATCACCGGTTTGTTCTAGTGGCGGCTAAGATCATGCGGCCGCTGTTCCAACTGCTGTCTGCCAAGTGGTGGAGGTCCATTGGGACGCTGTCCCGGGAACCTACATCCTCCGTGCTTATGCTCTTATGGGAGTCATCACCCTGTCTCCCGTCCTGACTTCTCGGCTTGGCATGGCCCCTTTCCATGTGCCACCGACTGCCCATTCATCTTTTTGCGCTGCGACACCCACCAGTTGCCCTTGCAATGGCCCTATGAAGGTCCTTTTCGGGTGCTGCATTTGCAATGGACATGAGGGGCCGGCAAGAGACTGTGTTCGTGGCGTGCCTTAAGCCGGCCCATTTGGACTTGAGCAAGCCGGTTCGGGTGGCCCAGCCTCTTCGTCGCGGACGCCTGCCGTTGCGGGTTCCCATATGTTCTTCCGGGCGGGTCAAGGACTCTGTTTGGGTGGACGTGTTTACGCAGTCAGGCCACCTTATTCAACGTCCCATCAATTTCAGTGCCTCCGGTTCTGGGGGAATCATGTAACGGTACCTGGTGGCTAGCCACGGGTAGGGAACCCTTGGCTCAGGAGGGAGGAGTTGAGCGTCTCAGAGTGGGAGGCGTTGGATCATGGGGTCTGACCTTGGGTATCTAAGGTCGGGTCACGCCCGGTCACGGGGTTGGAGTTGGAAGCAGCACAGTACAGTGATAAACAACCTTTTCGTTCACACAACTCATTTTTGCCTAATTCTTGGCTGGACTCCTGAAGTCTCTGCTACAATTTCATATTTATATAAATAATATTCATATCATATTCATTTTTAATGACATTAGTGAGTCATAAAATGCTTCACAATTGATGATATATCAAGGAAATGCAGCCTCTTGCTTGCAATGTTCATTTGTAGGCTTGTTTGTGCTCAGCAAGCTCGCCTCGAATAGCAGTGAATTAAATGAGATCATCTGTTTTTTTGTTGCGTTTATTGAAGGATATATTATGTGCTAGGACACTGAAATAATCTATTTTCATCAAATTGCACTCTTGGATGTTTGTCTCCACCTGGAAAGGAAAATGAAACTTGGATTAGCAACTCCTCTCAAAGACAATATCAATAACAGTACAAACACGCAAAATTTAGCGCTGAAATTCAGGCTGGATAAAGTGCTCGTCTTTAGAATAGTGTTATCATCTACCAAAGTGCCAAATAAAACAAACAAAGTGCCACGTGAAATGTTGGTGAATTTGGGTCTGTCAGTGGATATGATATTGTGGCCTGTTCTGCAAGGTCATAGGGGTGGAAAACTTGTCCATGATCCATGCACCAAAGTCAATGGAACCAATTTTAGAAATGGAGCTTTACATTCATCTCTAAAATTTCAATCAGAACAAATTTATTGGTAGCATTGGATAACATTTCTCCTTTAAACTCGTCAGAACAGTCCAATTAGTAGGCTGTGTGACAACTGGATGCTTATAGTTTGTTGTCAGTTGGAATAACTCTGCTTTTAACCTTCAAGAGAATAGAACAGTGCATTCAGAGAGTATTCAGACCGCTTCACTTCTTCCACATTTTGTTACTTTACAGCCTTATTCTAAAATGGGATTATTTTATAAAAAATCATCAATCTACATACAATACAATAAAAAAACCAAAAAACAGTTGTTTTGAAATCTTTGCAAAGTAATTAAAAGTAAATAACTGAAATATCACATTTACACAAATATTCAGACACTTTGTTGAGGCACCTTTGACAGCGATTACAGCCTCAAGTCTTCTTGGGTATGACGCTACATGCTTGGCATACCTGTATTTGGGTAACTTCTCCCATTCTTCTCTGCAGATTCTGTCAAGCTCTGTCAGGTTGGATGGGAAGTGTCGATGCACAGCTATTTTCAGGTCCCTACAGAGATGTTCGATCGGGTTCAAGTCCGGTCTCTGGCTGGGCCACTCAAGGACATTCACAGACTTGTCACAAAGCCACTCCTGCATTGTCTTGGCTGTATGCTTAAGGTCGGTGTCCTGTTGGGAGGTGTACCTCTGCCCCAGTCTGAGGTCCAGAACATTCTGGAACAGGTTTTCATCAAGGATCTCTTGGTACTTTGCTCGGTTCATCTTTTCCTCTATCCTGACTAGTCTCCCAAATTCCTGCCACTGAAAAACATTCCCACAGAATGATGCAGTTACCACCATGCTTCACTATAAGTATGGTAATGGCCTGGTGATGAGCGGTGTCTGGTTTCCTCCAGACACGTTGCTTGGCATTCAGGCCAAAGAGTTCAATCTTGGTTTCATCAGACCAGAGAATCTTGTTTTTCATGGTCTGAGAGTCCTTTAGGTGCCTTTTGGCAAACTCCAAGTGGGCTGTCATGTGCCTTTTACTGAGGAGTGGCTTACGTCTGGCCACTCTACCATAAAGGCCTGATTGGTGGATGCTGCAGATATGGTTGTCCCACTGGAAGGTTCTCCCATCTCCACAGAACTCTGTCAGAGTGACCATCGGGTCACTTGGTCACCTCCCCGACCAAGGCCCTTCTCCCCCGACTGCTCTATGAAGGGTCCCAGTGGTAATGTTATTCCGGATCTAATACTTTCTCCCTAGTCTGGTTCAGTAAACCACTGAGTCGAACACTGGAGTCTATACCCTTCTTTATTTGTTTACAACACCGCGGGGCCGGCCTCGGGTCCACTCACTTGAGCCCTCAGCAGCCACGCGCAAACAGAACAGAAGACAACTGACACACCTTAACGAATTACCCACCCTTTCATACCCCTATACAGTGGTGGGAGAACAAATCAATCAATGTATTCGGTACACTCTTACACCAATTACAAATACTGGCGGGAAGGTACCGAAACGAAGTAGAAGCATATGGCTTCCCCAACCAATCACAAACATGCATTAAGCATCAGTGTACTGAAACAGAACAAAAACCACTTTAGGAACCCAAGCTTGGTGGCGACAGGTGGGTCACATGGGCAGAAGCTTCCCGGGACTTCTTCAGAGGTCTTGACTTACTGGAGCCAACTAGGTCTCATGGGTCTCCATCACCTTGTGTTGCATTGTCACTATCAGTGAAGCCTGTATCTGCAGTTCTTTCCTAAACAATTTTTCCAGCATCTGCAGTTCTTTCTTAAACGATTTTTCCAGCATCTGCAGTTCTTTCTACATTGGTAGTGGGGAAAATGCTAGAGTCAGTTATTAAAGATGGGATAGCAGCACATTTGGAAAGTGGTGAAATCATTGGACAAAGTCAGCATGGATTTATGAAAGGTGAATCACGTCTGATAAATCTTATAGAATTTTTCGAGGATGTAGCTAGTTGAGTGGATAAGGGAGAACCAATGGATGTGTTATACCTGGACTTTCAGAAGGCTTTCGACAAGGTCCCACATAAGAGATTAGTATGCAAACTTAAAGCACACGGTATTGGGGGTTCATTATTGATGTGGATAGAGAACTGGCTGGCAGACAGGAAGCAAAGAGTAGGAGCAAACGGGTCCTTTTCTGAATGGCAGGCAGTGACTAGTGGGGTACCGCAAGGCTCAGTGCTGGGACCCCAGCTATTTACAATATATATTAATGATTTGGACGAGGGAATTGAATGCAACATTTCCAAGTTTGCAGATGACACGAAGCTGGGGGGCAGTATTAGCTGTGAGGAGGATGCTAGGAGGCTGCAAGGTGACTTGGATAGGTTGGGTGAGTGGGCAAATGCATGGCAGATGCAGTATAATGTGGATAAATGTGAGGTTATCCACTTTGGTGGCAAGAACAGGAAAGTAGACTATTATCTGAATGGTGGCCGATTAGGAAAAGGGGAGATGCAACGAGACCTGGGTGTCATGGTACACCAGTCATTGAAAATAGGCATGCAGGTGCAGCAGGCAGTGAAGAAAGCAAATGGTATGTTGGCATTCATAGCAAAAGGATTTGAGTATAGGAACAGGGAGGTTCTACTGCAGTTGTACAGGGCCTTGGTGAGATCACACCTGGAGTATTGCGTACAGTTTTGGTCTCCTAATCTGAGGAAAGACATTCTTGCCAGATGGAGTACAGAGAAGGTTCACCAGACTGATTCCTGGGATGGCAGGACTTTTATATGAAGAAAGACTGGATAGATTCGGCTTGTACTCGCTAAGAATTTAGAAGATTGAGGGGGGATCTTATAGAAACTTACAAAATTCTTAAGGGGTTGGACAGGCTAGATGCAGGAAGATTGTTCCCGATGTTGGGGAAGTCCAGAACAAGGGGTCACAATTTAAGGATAAGGGGAAGTCTTTTAGGAACGAGATGAGAATTTTGTTTTTTCACACAAAGAGTGGTGAATCTGTGGAATTCTCTGCCACAGAAAGTAGTTGAGGCCAGCTCATTGGCTATATTTAAGAGGGAGTTAGATGTGGAACTTGCGGCTAAAGGGATCGGGGGTATGGAGAGAAGGCAGGTACAGGATATTGAGTTGGATGATCAGTCATGATCATATTGAATGGCGGTGCAGGCTCGAAGGGCCGAATGGCCAACTCCTGCACCTATTTTATTTTTTTTAATTTTTTTTAATAGAATGAAAAAATAAAGAAAAAGAAAAAAAAACTTAGAAACATAAAATAAACTATCCATAATACAATTTAGGAGATAGGTCCGTAGGTAAGAAAATAAAACTATTCGTCTAGTCCTGGGTTCAAGCTTCCGTCAAGCCTCAGCTCTGGCCCATTCTACCCCTTCAAATAATCTATGAACGGCGACCATGTTCTAATAAATAATTCTGGTTTGTCAATTAAGACAAATCTAATTTCTATAAATCCTGCACCTATTTTCTATGTTTCTTAAACATTTCGTCTACTCCGCTGCAAAATCTCCTCAAGGTATGTCTACTTTGAAGAAGTTCCCCTCTCTCTGAAGGCCCCCCCCCACATCAGTCTGAAGAAGGGTCTCGACCCGAAACGTCGCCTATTCCTTCTCTCCATAGATGCTGCCTCACTCGCTGAGTTTCTCCAGCATTTTTTGTCTACGTGACATTTCCAAAGTACCCAAACCCCTGCATATTAACATTCCCGCCTTTTATCGTTCCATGATAACCAACTCTTTTTGTCCATTACATGATCTTTACAAGCAGGGTGAAATGAAAACAGTCCATAATTTAGCAGTCCAACAGTGATGATGGTGAAATTGTGCAAGGAGTAAAGGGCCTGTCCCATTTACGCGTCCTTGGCTCGCAAATTACGCGACCTCGTGGTCGCTTGAGGCATACGGGCATGGTATTGTCGCGCGGTGCCGGTCGCACTTAGAAGCGCGGAGGGGTATGGAATTGTGCGGGGCCAGTCCCGACATCACGCGGGGCTCCGAAATTCTTGCAGTGAACAAAATCTTTGCGCGCCAACGGCCTGTCGCGGAACTGACGCCAAAGTGGGACAGGCCCAAGACCCTGGCGCGATGCAACATCTCACCTTCAACAGCAGCAGAACCAGGCAAACGATCGCCGAACTCGGCCTGGGGCTCATGACCATTGTGGTCCGGATCCGCCCCCACTCCTACTCCCAGAGCGGGGCCAGGAGCGGAGCTGTGCTGCTGGCCGGGAGGATTTGATGAACTTTTCGGAAGGTGGGGAGGAACAAAAGCAGTCAGACTTTGCAGTTCAGAGCTCTGTCAGGCTGCAGAGGCTTTCTTTGTTCAAAGAGTCCACTAATTAGTTAAGGTTTGTCTGTGTGTATCTGGAAAGTCGTAGGAGCTGCAGTGGCTGGCGGAAGGCCAAGATTCACTTGAGCTGGTGGGAGCTGAGTCTGGAACGGTGTTTGAAGTTAATGACATCGGAAAGCTCCCTCCTACACCGACTTGCCCGGTCCAGGTGTGCTGGGTAAGTGCGGCAACAGTGCCTTGGATTTCGTTGAAGCCGGGGAGGCGACGGAGACCTGGGGAAGAAGCCTCTGGAAGCTCCGTTTTTGACGGCGGGAGGATTGACAAGGACATTCCTATCTTATCAGGAGGAGACTGTTTCTGTTGCTTTGCCAAGAAAGCCTTCACAAGACTCATTAACTGTTGCAAAAGAGTGGAGGTGCAGCAACAGCAGAAAGACTGCTTTGATTTAAAAAGGACGGATACTGTGTGTTGTGCCGCGCCCTAAAGATGGCGACCCCTCAGAGTTATGCAGCTGTCGCACGGTCGGCAGTCCCCGAGACTGAGGGCCATGAGTTGATGGGGCGCACACATGGAGTAAAAATGTACATGCAGAGCAACCTGCCCTTCAAGGCCTTTCTAGATGCGCTGGGTGAGACTGTTGGCAAGAAAAGCCATAGTCTCGGGCGCGGTGGTCAGTGGGAAGGTGGTTGTTCTACTGAAGACTCAACAGGCGGTGGCTCTGGCTCTGGAAAGGGGCATAACAGCGGGTGGGAATTTTGCGGCGGTGGACCCCATGGGGGGGGTCCCGTGCTGCCGGTCATTCTGTCCAACGTTCCCACTTTTTGTTCCGGATGCGCTCCTGCTCCCACATGTAAGGAAGCTGGGGGAGGTGCGGTCGGGGCTCACCAAATTGTTGTATAGGTTTGATGATCCTGAGATGCAGCATATATATACGTTTAAACGTCGTGTGTATATGCAGATGGCACAGGGGACGGACACGGAGGGGAGTTTTGATGTGGAGGTGGATGATTTCTCCTATCGCGTGTTTTGGAACGCGGGCCAAGTGCGTTGTCACGCTTGCAAAAAGGTGGGGCATTTTCGCAGGAATTGTCCCAGGACCCGGGCTGCCACTTCCACCACGGTGGCCCGGGAGAGCACTGCTGGCCCATCTGGGGCTGCTGGTTCTACCACTGTAGCCCGTGAAGGCTTTATTCCCCTACCTCCACCCCCCATCCCCCCACCACCCTCATGTCCCCTACCTGCGGCGGTGGATGCGGGTGAAGTGCGTGGGGTGGACAGGGACGGTTGGGAGCTTCAGGTGGGGAGGAAAGTCAAGAAAAAGAAGAAGGGCGGGCCCCAGGAAGAAGACCACCTCCAAGCGGGACCCCTGGCAGCGTATAAAATTGTGCTCGCCTCTGAACCCGGCCCAGGGAAGCATAAGGGGCCTAGGGTCCAACGGGGGGCTGGAGAGGTTGAACAAGTAGAACGGTAGTGTGGAGGTAGAGGCTTCCGCAATGGAGATCACTGTGCCACCGCACGCCAGTGGTTCAAAGAGGAGGAGACATGGGTCCTCCGAAATAGAGAAGGGCCCTGAAGTTCAGGAGCAACCTGAAGGGGGGCCTTCCCCTCCTGTTGAGGTGGGGGACCCAGGACACTCTTCCTCTGAGGGGGAGGATGCCTCTGTAGTGCAGGGAACACCTGAGAGTGGCGATAACATTACCCTTGGGGGTTGTTCCCCCCAGAGAGTGCGTCTGCTAGCTTAGAGGATGACCGGGGCGGCCTGAAGAGGGGGACTTGGGTGAGGGGGAGGGTCCCCAGTCTGAGCTCCTCGTTGAGGCTGTAAGCCCAGATGAGGGGTGTGATGTCCCACTGGTCGAGGGAGCAGGGGGGACTTCAATAACCTCGGCCCCTGAGGGTCACAGTGAGGTGATTCACCTGGTGGTGGGGGAAGGGGACTCTCGGGGTGATGGTGCTGGGGTGGGTAGCCTGGGTGAGGAGGAGGGCAAGGTCGTTTCGGATCGTGTCCTTCGGTCGGACTCTAGGCAGGCCCGCTTACAGCAAGGCCCGGAGACTTGCTCCGACTTCACTGTTCCCAATCCGGTTACAGAGGGCGGTGGGAGAGTGCAGGAGACTGGCCAATTAGCAGAGAGCTTGCCGCAGTCAGAGGCACCGGTACCTGCCCCTGTCACTGATCCTGGGGGTGGGAAGGTGACAGAGGAGGGACCGTGTGATGTGGCTGGAACGCTCACCTCACAAGGAGAGGTGAGCGAGGTGGCTGAGAGTAGCAACCTTCCGGACTCGGGCTCGGACATTGAGTGCGAGGAGGAGGGGTACGCGGAGTCCGTCGACAGTGCGTTGACGGATTGCCCCACCCGCGGCCCTGTGTCACGACTTGTTGAAGTCTGGGAACTTCGGAAGTTCTTAAAGGATACGAGAGGGAGTAGGAACAAGGTGGATTTGGCTGTCGACCGCTGGTCGGACCTGAGGGTGCCCATGCGGTCCATTTATGCCATCCTTCAGAAGAAGGGGAATGAGGCGGGGCTAATACGGAATGAGCGGCGCCAGTTCCAAGAGCTTTTTAAGGCCCTAAAGAGAGGGCATAAGGCTAGGGGAGGCTCCACTCCTTCACTGGGGGCTGGTAAAAGATCCAGTGTACACTCAAAATGAAGCTCACTATAGCCAGCCTTAATATCAATGGGGGCAGGGGGTCTCTCCGTAGGTATCACCATCTCTCAGTGCTCAGGGACGGGGGGTACGCGGTGAGCTTCCTGCAGGAAACACACACTGTGGCTAGTGATGAACCCACCTGGCTCCTGGAGTGGGAAGGGGGGGTCTACATGAGCCATCTCAGCTCCAATTCGAGTGGAGTGGCATTCCTGTTGGCCCCGTCTTTCCAACCGGAGATCCTCAGAGTGCAGGACATTGTACCAGGTCGTTTGCTGTATCTGGCCGTGCGTTTGGATGGCGTGCCATTACACTTCGTTAATGTGTACGCTCCCAAGATCGGCGCAATGCAGACGCGCTTAACAAGGGAAGTGACCACGTTGTTGAACACTATCGACCGTGGGGAGTGTGTTTTCCTTGGGGGAGATTTTAATTGTACCCTCGAGGTGAGAGATCGCTCTGGCGTTCAGCGTGACCCGGCTGGAGTAAAGTCTTTAAGGGAGATGGTGGATTCTTTTGAGCTGGTAGATGCTTGGCGGAATTTCCATCCTGACTCTAACGCCTTCTCGTACAGGTTTGAGGGTGGTGGTTCCCGTATTGACCGTTTATACGTGTCCAAGGCCTATGTCTCCTGTGTTTCGGCGGCCTCCATGCGGCCGGCGCCATGCTCGGACCATTGCCTGGTGCGAGTGGATTTTATCCCGACGCGCACACGGGCTGGGTCCGCGTACTGGCATTTTAATAGCCAGCTGCTGGAGGATCGCCGATTCCAGGATTCCTTCAGGCAGTTCTGGGCGAGGTGGAGAGAGAGGCAGGGGCGTTTCCTTTCCCTAAGGCAGTGGTGGGACGTGGGGAAGGCCTACGTCCGTCTGTTTTGTCAGGACTATGCGAGGGGGTCGACCAAGGGGCGGGACTCCGAGATCGGACGGCTTGAGAGGGAGTTGCTTGACTCAGAGGCTCGTCTGGATCAGACTGGTGGGGCTTCGTGTGAGTGGGAGGAGTACCAGGAGAAGAAGGGAGCACTGAGGGACTTGCAGCTTAGGAGGTCCCGGGGCGCGTATGTGAGGTCGCGAGTCCAGATGTTGCACGATCTGGACCGAGCCTCCCCCTTTTTCTTTTCTCTGGAGAAGGGGCGAGGAGCCCGCAGGCAGCTTGTAGAGTTGCTTGCGGATGATGGCTCCTCTGTCACGAGAGCATTGGTGCCTCGGTTCGGTCTTTCTACAGGACTCTGTTCTCGGCAGGCACATCGAGTGCGGAGGCGCAAGAGGTCCTGTGGGAGGGCTTAACCGCTGTGTGCAATGATGTGGCTGAACACCTGGATGATCCCCTAACTCTGGAGGAGTTGACGGGTGCCTTGCACCAGCTCAGGGGGGGCAAGTCTCCGGGGCTGGATGGACTGACTGTGGAGTACCTTAGAGCCTTCTGGGATGTCCTGGGGGGTGACTATATGAAGGTCCTGGGGGAGAGCCTGGCGACCGGGGAGATGCCCTTCTCATGGCGCAGGGCAGTAGTTGTCCTGTTGCCTAAGAAGGGCGATCTCCGCCTTTTGAAGAACTGGCGCCCAGTCTCTCTCCTCAGCACGGACTATAAAGTTTTTGCACGGGCATTGGCGAATCGCCTGGGTCCCGTGCTGTCTCAGGTGATCCACCCTGACCAGTCTTACACAGTCCCGGGCCGGTCCATCCAGGACAATATCCATCTGCTCCGGGACCTGATCCATCTGTCCCAGGGGGCTGGACAGTCAGTCGCCTATCTCTCCCTCGACCAGGAGAAGGCGTTCGACAGGGTGGAGCACGAATACCTTCTCGGGACTCTGCAGGCGTTCGGATTTGGACCGCATTTTGTGTCCTGGGTCCGACTTTTATACACTGCTGCAGAGTGCCTTGTTAAGGTCAACGGCTCTTTATTGGCACCCATTCCCTTTGGGAGGGGGGTTCGTCAGGGATGTCCCATGTCCGGTCAGCTGTATTCCATCTGTGTAGAGCCTTTCCTGTGCCTTCTCCGGAGGCGGTTGACGGGCCTGGTTGTGCCGGGGCCGGAGATGGAGGTGGTTCTCTCGGCCTATGCCGATGATGTCATTTTGATGTTCACCGACCCTGTTGACCTGCGGGAGGATGCGTGAGTGCCAGCAGGTTTTCTCAGCTGCATCCTCCGCCAAGATCAACTGGGGGAAATGTTCTGGTCTCTTGGTGGGTCAGTGGGAGGTGGACTCCCTGCCGGAGGAGATTGCAGGTTTTGCGTGGAGCACCACGCACCTCCTCTATCTGGGGGTCTACCTGAGTCCCACTGAGGGGGCGTGGCCGGCGAACTGGCAGGAGCTGGAGGCGAAAATGGTCGCTCGGCTGGGGACGTTGGTCAGGCCTCCTTGGTGTGCTCTCTTACCGGGGCAGGGCTGTAGTTATAAACCAGCTGGTGGCCTCTATGCTGTGGTACCGGTTGGCCACTATGGTCCCGTCCTCTTTATTTATAATCAGGTTACAGAGGAGATTGGTCAACTTCTTCTGGGGTGAGAGGAACTACTGGGTCTCTGCGGGGGTTCTGAGTCTCCCATTGGAGGAGGGTGGTCAGGCGCTGGTCTGTGTTCGTACCCAGGTGGCGGCTCTCCGACTAAGGACCCTGCGGAGATACGTCTACTCAGACTACCCTCCTAAATGGCACGTGCTGGCGACGTACTTTTTCCGCCAGGGGCGCTGCCTTCAGGAGGGCTCAAAGCTCCCAGTAGCGGGTATGAGTCGATGCGCTCGGCAGGAGTTGCCTGGCTTTTACCGTGACCTCCTGAAGGCCAGGAATTTGGTCACCTTCAGCCAGGGCGCTGCTCCTCAGGGGGAGGGGGGTGTTGTGGCTGTGATGGGGGGTGTTGAGGAGAGGCGTGTGCGTGGAGCGATTCCGGATGAGCTTACCCCCGCTCCATCGGAATTGTTCATGGGACCCATGGCCCGGCTCCCTCCCCGAGAGCCGGCCCCACGCAACATCAGCCGCCTTTCCGAGATGCCCAGCGTGCCGTTCCGTGATGCGGAGAGGCGCGTGTTGTACAGGTTGCTCTTGCACACTCTCCACTTCCTCGCCCTCGTCTTCTGTCCAGCCACGCCCTGGCGGTCCGTGTTACCACCTGACGAGGGGAGAGGTCCTCAGTGGAGGTCTCTCTATAAGGGAGTCCTCCCCCTCTACATCGGGGACCTGGGGTGGAGAGTGTTGCACAAAGCCGTGGCCTGTAACAGGTACTTGAGCCGGTTCACGGACTCGTCCGCCGCTTGTCACTTCTGCGGCGAGGAGGAGACCGTGTTCCATGTCTACATGGAGTGTGAGAGGTTGCAGCCCTTGTTCGAGTATCTGAAGGGGCTGCTCCTCAAGTTTTGGCTCCACTTTAGTCCGACGCTATTGATTTTTGGGCACCCGGTGCAGAGGGGGGAGGGTCGGGAGGGAGGAGGGGGTCTCCCTGTCGGTCTGCTCCTGGGCCTGGCCAAGATGGCCATTCGCGGGTCCAGGCAGCGGGCAGTCGACGGCCGCACAGCAGTCGGCTGCCTGCCCCTCTTCCAGGGTTACGTCCGTGCCCGCGTGTCCCTAGAGAGGGAACACGCGGTGTCCACGGGGACTGTGGAGGCTTTCCGTGAACGCTGGTCGCCGCAGGAGGTCGAATATATTATTGACAAAGATGATAATATTTTAATTTGAGAATTTTCTTTGTAAATGCCAATATAGGCATCCTCTGATCGTGTTACTGTTTTGTATTTGTTGGTTTGAATAAAAGCATTTGTAAAAAAAAAAAAAAAAAAAGAGCGGGGCCAAGAAAATTGAAGATACACAAAATGCAAGAGTAACTCAGCGGGACCGGCAGCATCTCTGGAGAGAAGCAATGAGTGACATTTCAGGTCAAGACCCTTCTTTTCAGACTGAAGAAGAGTCTCGACATGAAACGTCACCCATTCCTTCTCTCCAGAGATGCTGCCGGTCCCGTTGAGTTACTCCAGCTTTGTGTCCATCTTCAAATGACGTCACGCGCTCCAGCTGTGCGTACGCATGTAATCGCGCCCGACCGTCTCTGCTCCAAGCAACCACGAGGTCGCGTAATTTGCGTGCCAAGGACATGTAAGTGGGACAGGCCCTTAAATCTCCCAACCAAGGAGTTTCTACCTCCCGACTTTTCATAGGCGTGGATCCTTTTGAGCCCATCACGTTAGCATACTTCCTTCTTATGACCAGTTGTCCAAGGTATATGAATGGCAGTAGTGTCTAGGGCAGATTTCTCACAAAAAAGTTAGCAGTTTACATTTTATAATCGATAATTTTACAATGGTGAAGGTGTACCCACGCATTCCCCCCTTTCACGTTTAGTAGCAGTTGGGGTTGTGAGGACCTGATAAGGTCCTTCCCACCAAGCATCAAAACCTTTCCTTACCCTCCTCTTCACCATCACAAAATCATCGGGCTCAACTCTAGATGGCACTTAAAGGTGATAGTTCAATATACGCCGCTCGTACCTGGAATGTAAATCCTTTAATGCTTTGGTCAAAGATAAGACATAATTGGTCATTTCTGTGGTCATATGATGGAAATGAACAACTCTTGGGGTACTTTGGTTCCATGGGGTTCTGAGAGGACGACCATAAACAATTTATGGGCTCAAGCGTGCTCTCCATGCTGGTGTAGTGCGCATCTGTAACAATGCTAGAGGAAGTAATAGTAAGATTAAATGAGAACTTACAAGTTTGAAGTTTGATCTTTATTTTATGAGGAGTTACGATGAGCGATTACGTGAAGAACCCCGCCAGTCCGCATGCGCGTCAATCTTCAAAGCAGCGGTGTGAAATCACAGAATAACTATAATTGAAGTAACATAGTAAGATTATTAACCAAGAACTAGCAGATGACCTTTGTGATATGAGGGTTGGGAGCGGTGGGCACGTAATCGCTCATCGTAACTCCTCATTAAATAAAGATCATACTTCAAATTGGTAAGTTCTCGTTTAATCTTACTATTTTACTTCGGAGTCACTTGAGTGATTCCGTGAAGATTTCAAAGCTCTGTGATTTCATGCCATAGATACGTATCCAGGCGTCTCACACTGCCTCAGTTAACTCAGGAGGAGTGAATAATGAACAATACATTGAAACATGGTACTGATTAACATGTTGGTGCTTTAATTCACAAAATAAACGAAAGAAAAACACAATAGTGACTCCTCTCTCCCAAGGAGAAGCTATGAAACAGAACTTAAAACGGAATGGGCAAACACCCCGGATTCAATAAGTGGTTTATTATAAAACCTCTGAAAAGTCAATTCATTTGACCATAGTGCGGCCGCGAGGATATGGTCTAGAGGAACGTCCATTTCCCTCGCTGCTGACGTTGATGCCGCCCTGGTGGAGTGAGATTTAAAATTGTCAGTATTAACTCCTGCACAACCCAGCACTTGTTTCAGCCATCTTGAAATGGTATGAACGGACACTTTCACATGTGGCATTTTGTGGCTAATAAACAATGCTACTTCGGAGCCTCTGAGGCTCTAGGTGACCTCGATATAACACCGCCACTACAAACTGCCGTAACTCCGTGGGATATGCTGACAGTAAAATCTTGAATCCTGACACCCTTGGTCTGCTCTGTTTAATTAGGTCATAGATGTAAAACATAACGTCATTCCCTGATGACACCATCCTGCCCAGACGCAGTTTGTGCAAAGTCTGAACCCTTTGCGCTGATACCAGCACCATGAGCATGACCAACTTCACCAATGACAAGGATGTGGCTGGACCCCAATGACAAAGCAGCGTGAGTACCACGCTCACATCGCAGATTTCAGAGTACCTCGGCCTGGGGGGATTGGAATTAAAAACACCCTTCATAAATCTGGATATTAACGGATGAGATCCTACAGACTGAAGTTCCGACCCCAGGCATAGGTACGACGACAGGGCACTCCTGGCACTATAGCTCAACCCTTCATCAAAATATAACTTGGACAGAAATTCGAGCACATCTGGGATAGAAGCTGTGTGGTATGTAATGTTCCCATGTAAACAAAACTCCTCCAATTTGCTGACATGAGAGGAGTACTGCTTTTTTGTACTATCCCTCCAGGACAATGTAATGACATCCACGGTATGATTGGATAGTCCCAGACCCAGGTATGGCCTTCTTAGAACCTGCAAATTAACAGATTAACACGATCATACGATCACGACTGGTGGTGATCTCCAGTCACAGGGTGCACCAATAGATCATGACGTTTTGGGATCACCATAATAGGCTGTGTAATAATGTCCGAAATGAGAGGGAACCATGGCTGTGTAGGCCAGTCGGGTACCACCAAAATTCCTGAAGCGGAGTCCTGCTTGATCTTGGTCAAGCACCGACTGATGAGGCAGAATGGGGGAAATGCATATAAAAACACTCCGGCCCAGTGTAGCGAGAACGCATCCACCGCTATTGCCCCTGGATCTGGTTCCCATGAAACACACTTCGGTACCTGGTGATTGAGTCTGGGTGCAAACAAATCGATATCTGGCATCCCATACCGAACAACAACCTCATTAAATACATCATGATTCAACATCCATTCTGTGTTGTAATTGAATATGCGCGACCTGGTGTCTGCCACCATATTTAATCTACCTGGAGAGTAGACAGCTGAAACCCAAATGTTCTTTTTAATGCACCAGTGCCAAATAAAGTTAGCCAATCTGTCACAAGATTTCGACTTGATTCCACCCATGTGATTAACATACGCCACTGCCATGCTGTTGTCAATCTGAAGCTGAACATGTAAGTGATGCTTAGTGATACAATAAGCCTTGAGCCCGTAAAATGCTCCTAAATGCTCTGAATAATTAATTCCATGTGATTGGAGAATAAATGCCTCATGCATACTCCATCTGCCTCCACAGTTAGAAATGGTATCAGTAGCACCCCAACCTAGGGCACTAACATCAGTCTGCAAAACAACTGAAGGTGCTTCCATCAATTTTGATAGAACAATTTGAAATGTTTCTTATCCACCACTGTACTTCAGCAATGGCTTCAATTGGTAATTGCATGGGCCCAGTTGAAATGACCTGCATATATCCTGAGTGCCTGTACCATTGCCCTCTGTAAATTATGGTAATGCAAAGGTCCATACTGCAAAGCTGGAAAGGCAGCTACCAATTTGCCAATCAAGCTGGCCACATGTCTAATTGAAGGTGATTGCTCCCCCAAGAGCTTGATACAGCCTTCAATTAAAGCTAATCTTGTGCCCTCAGGCAGAGTCACAGACATGCGAGTTGAATTAACTGTGAATCCCAAATAGTCAATTACTTTAACCGGTACCAATTTTGATTTAGCTGGATGGATGAGAAACCCCAATCTCTCAACCATGAGTTTAACAGCTGAAACCGATAACTCAGCTGCCTCCCGGGTTTTTCCCATTATTAAGATGTCATTCAAATAAGCCATTACGATATGACCCTGAGCCCGGAGTAACCCCAGTACTGGTTTTAGCAGCTTTGTAAATAATCTAGGGGCTGAGGTTAACCCATTAGGCAGTGCTTTAAATTGCCACAATTGCCTCATCCAGCTAAATTTCAAATATCTCCGATACTCTTTATGAACAGGCACTGAGTAATATGCATCCTTAAAATCTATACATGCCATATAAGGGTTCTGCTGGTCACCGGCGCCTTGATGAGCCCGACGGTTTTTGCCTCGTCGTCCAGCTCCTTCACCCGCATTGCGAGGTCTTCCCCGAACAGCAGATTCAGTGGCTGGATGTTACTCGGCTTACACAGGGCAGCGAACCTCGGGTTAATGGTAGGGCGGATGGCGCTCTTCCTAAGGCAGTTTATCTCAAAGTGCACATTGCACACGAGAGCCAGGGCATCCTGCTGAACGTCAGTCAGGTGCCCACCATCCACCGACCTACCGAAAGCCGTACTACCCAATGCGAGCAGCTTCAGCACCGTTTGCAGCTTTAGCACCGTTTGCAGCTTTATCACCTGCGCCCTGATGCCTATGCCCATATGGCCCCAGATGGCATGATTTACGGCCGGCACTTTAAGCAGGATACAATTCGCCAGGGTTTCGTACTTCTTCGTCGTTGTATCCATGGCCAGCTGCTGAAGTTTGTGTGAGGGCAAGTAATTTATACTCGCAGCCAGCCCTTCACCCAGCGCCTCTCCAGAATCTATTGGGACGGCAAACCTTGCCGCAAGGAATGGGACCTCTGGATCGTGCCCTTCGTCCCTTGTGGCAGCCTCCACTGCTAAGCCCACAGTTTTGGCTTCAGAATCATACTGACCCATTATGCTCTCCTCCTCCAAGAGGGAGACACTAGGCAGCCCTGTAGGTGCTGCTGGCGCGTGCTCTTGGAGAGGCCGGCGCTCTTGATGGAGCATCCTCTACAGTAGGAGCTCCATCCTGGATAACTGTGACATGGTATCCATTCTCGAGGGAGAACCCTCCCAACCGGACTCGTCCGAGTCTATCGGCCGTACAGACTTTCTAGTGGCCTTACACCCCTCCGGCGCATCCACGGTGTCCTCAGACACCAAGTCTGTAGTCGCTGGTTTTGCTATTAGCGACTCGGTAGATGAACTAGGCGGCCGCGCGCATCCCGCACTCCCGCGGTCTTTAGTTACTTTCGCAACGGCTCGCCTTGCTCTCAACGATTTCTCCATGCTTGGACTTGTCCTCCTGTAACAAGATTTAACAAGCGCAGAAACGACCTCCAACAAGTTTGACACTTACCTGAGAAGTGCTGCTCCTCCCAGCCGGTCGCTGCGCCATGCGTCAGACGTAATGACGCGCATGCAGACTGGTGGGGTTCTTCATGGAATCACTCACGTGACTGAACTAAAAATTAAGCCAGTTAACCCCTGTCTCCGCTCTTAATTTAACAAGTTTTGTTTTTAATTTCTGGTTAGCTTTCAACAAGTCTAGCAGCCTGTGGTCTATAGGCGCAGGTGTCACTGCTGCGGGATGCCCATTTGTTCATAAAACTCTTTATTCACTTGTCCTACAAAACGAGGACCATGATCTGAATTTTCCCGAATCAGAATTCCGTATCTCAGAATAATCTCTTTCATGAGTACTTTGACCACTGTGGGAGCTTTGTTGTCCACTGTAGGATAAGCTTCAATCCATTTACTGAATATGTCCACAATTACTAACACATACTTATATCCCTGACATCTTTCCAACTCAATGTAGTCCATCTGGAGGGTATCAAAGGGACCTATGGGTAAGGGAGTTTTCCCACTTTCACAGTGTACACCTTTCCTTGGATTATGTTTTCCGACAGATCAGACAACGCCTACTAATCCAGAGAATGGTGCTTCAAAGGCAGCTGCTTCTATACAACTCCCTGTTTGATCTATAATGGCATATCCAGAAAGCCTTTCTCCTAGAGATCTGATTGATGCACTCCCATCCACATATAGGGTTAGGTCAGGGTCTGTCTTAGGAATATCTGTTAATTCTTCCCTATCAGAAGTGTTCTTGATTACGAGTAGGCAGTCATGCCCTGATTCCGTCTGTTCTTCCGGTGGTTTATCGAGAAAGGATGTTGGATTGATGGTAGTACAATATTTGAACTGCAATTTAGGGTTGTTTAGCAAATATATTTCATGCTTATTCTGGTGAGCCATGGTGAGGTGTTGAGTTTGCAGTTGTCCTAGCAAGGCTGCAACTGAGTGAGAACTGTATATCGTTATGTTCTGTTGTAAAGTCAAATTAGTAGCTAATTATAAACTACTGTAGATTAACAGTCAAGATCTGTGTGCAAATGGTATGTCCTCGTGCTACAGGATCAATCTTTGAGGAATAGTAAGCTACTGGTCGATGTTTGTCACCATATTTCTGGATAAGAACTGCAGTGAAGCAATCAGAAAGGATTGTACAATATTGGAATGGTCGATCATGAAGTGGCCGTCGTAATGCTGGTGCCTGTAACAGAGACTTCTTCAGATTTTCAAAGACTTCTTGAGCTTCTTCAGACAATTGAAACTTGCCCTCCATACTAGTATATGGTGTTCATTTTTTTGGAACCATTCAAAGTTCCAGACAAATGTTTCAATCGTTCCACCTCCTCTGGATGTTTAGCACAAAGTATCTGCAGTGGACTATCAGGGTCAGTCTCAGTATCTGGGTGGTTACCCATTTCTGCCAACAATCACATAAAAGATCGATCTACGCACAACACAATGCAGCCAGTATTTCACACACACTTATCTCCAATCAAATGTGACCCCACACCATTCACACGCAGTTCTTCTTAAAGCCGTAAACACACAATATATTAAAGCGGTACCACAATAGCAAAATCACCCAAACTTAATTGCACAATCTTAACGAAAAACATATATTACTACAATACAAGAACAAATGACACTTAAACAAGAACATATTCAGCTAACAACTATAATACAAAATCAAAGTAGAATATAATATATGAGCATATAATTACAGTTAAATTGCACAATAGCAGCAGGTATAATACGGGAGTATATTACACAGTCATAAGCAAAAGTATTCAAAATGAACACTCCAAATTTAGCAGAATTTAGGATTGAAGAATTTGGCTCGCACAATCCTAGAATATCACAGACGCGTCTTCCCAATTCAGTACTAATTTTTACAGTAGCTATGCCAATATACCTTAGTACTGATCACCGGTACCAACAGGGACTCAAACTTAAATTCCCCAACCTGCAAGATACCGGTCATCAGCACTTACTATGCTTAGCGCTGGCTCTCAGCACCGAACTTTAAAGTGAATCTGCCAATCTCACCTCAGCGCTGGCTCTCTGTACTTCCAACCCTCTTAGTAGTGAACCTTCCAAGTATCGTCTTTCAAGGTACGCTGTCAATTTGTACCCCAATACCGGGCCTAACCCTGGGACTTTAACCCTTTTAAGGTGGGGACTCAAACCCTTCACAGACCTGACCTTGTGAGCCTGCCGTCACCTAACCCTGGGGATTCAAACTCTATAGGGGCTCCAAACCTCACCAAAACCAGTGTTCGGCAGACTACTAATCTCAATCGATCTCCTCAGGAATCCACGCACGTCAGTGCATGACCAATTCGTCGTCAGATTAGCAGAGCGGGGAAAACCAATGTAGCAAAAACTACTCACTACGGGGTCCCAATTTCTCCTCCCGTGATCCAAGATGACTTAGCTCGTTGAACGCAGACTCGCGTTGGCAATCTAGTTGAGATCCTGGATCTAATAGCCTCTCCCTAGTCTGGTTCAGTAAACCACTGAGTTGAACACTGTAGTTTAAACTATTTGTATACAGCACTGCGGGGTCGGCCTCAAATCCACTCAGCTGCCTCGCACAAACAGAACAGAAGGAAAGACAACCGACATGCCGTAATAAATTACCCACCCTTTTATACCCTATACAGTGGTGGGAAAACTAATGGCGCGAAAGTACAGGGGGGAGGCAACCCCCTGCAAGCCAATCACTGCACCTATTCGGTACACAGAATACAAAGTAAATGCATATTAGGTGAGGCAACCCCTCTTTGACCAATTACAAAATCGGCGGGAAGGTATCGAAACAAAGTAGAAGCATAAGGCTTCCCTCAATAAATGCTGCAGAATTTTTTTATACTCTTCCCCAGTTCTGTGTCTTGACATAATCCTGTCTCGGAGGTCTCTGGACAATTCCTTCATCTTCATGGCTTGTTTTTTGCTCTGACATGCACTGTCAACTGTGGGACCTTATATAGACCAGTGTGTGCCTTTCCAAATCATGTCAAATAAATGTATTTTACCACTGGGGACCTCAATTAAGTTGTAGAAACATCTCAATGATAATCAGTGGAAACAGGATGAACCTAAGCTCAATTTTAAGTGTCATAGCAAAGGGTCTAAATACTTATGTAAATGTGATATTTCAGTTATTTATTTTTAATTACTTTGCAAAAATTTTTAAACACCTGTTTTCACTTCTTCATTCCGGGGTATTGTGTGTAGATTAATGATAAAAAAAGAATTTGATCCATTTTAAAATAAAGCTGTAATGTAACCTTAATGTAATCTTAAGGGGTTGGACAGGCTAGATGCAGGAAGATTGTTCCCGATGTTGGGGAAGTCCAGGACAAGGGGTCACAGCTTAAGGATAAAGGGGAAATCCTTTAAGACCGAGATGAGAAAGACTTTCTTCACACAGAGAGTGGTGAGTCTCTGGAACTCTCTGCCACAGAGGGTAGTTGAGGCCAGTTCATTGGCTATATTTAAGAGTGAGTTGGATGTGGCCCTTGTGGCTAAGGGGATCAGAGGGTATGGAGAGAAGGCAGGTACGGGATACTGAGTTGGATGATCAGCCATGATCATATTGAATGGCGGTGCAGGCTCGAAGGGCTGAATGCCTACTCCTGCACCTAATTTCTATGTTTCTATGTTTCTATGTAACAAAATGTGAAAAAAGTGAGGTGGTCTGAATACTTTCTGAATGCACTGCAACTGCACTGCAGAAGTTAATTCAGTACATGATGCAATTTGAACCATTTAAAATATACAAAACATAGATAAAACACGCCTTTTAAAAAAATACAGCACTTTGCCAAAGAATGCTAGAACGCTATCACGAAACAGGCAAACATAAATAATTATCTTCCTTAAGTTATTTGTAACTTTGGCTGTTTGATTGATGAACATGTAGTCTGCTTGAGTTAATTTTTTTTGTCATCTATTCTATAAGGTGGATATTTTTTAACAGAGTAAAGGTCAAACAAAATTCTTCTTTAATCCTAGCTGGGAACCTTGAGTGGAATTTGTGGCATTAATAAATAATATGAAATCAGAAAAGTGATGGACATACTCAGCAGATCAGGTTGCATCTTTGGGAAGAAAAAGAGTGCTATTGGATCAACATGCTTGTCTCATGTAGATGTAAAGAATCCAAAGGCACTATTTGGGAGAAGAATGAGAATTATTGATATTTTATTTAATATATTCCTTGGTGAATGATTAATATTACACTGCTGCTTGTGAAGCCTGTTTGGAGATTATCCACTGTCCTTTCTACATTGCAACAGTGAGTACATTTAAAAAGTAAATGTTCTAGAAAGTGCTTGTGGATGCCCCAATGTCATGAAAAGTGTTGCATAAGTTTTTAACTATCTGGGCTTTCAAAGTTAAATTTCAAATAGATAATCTGCATGAATGCGTGTGACTTCAACAACACCTGAAAAATTACAATATCCTCTGAACAAAGTACCGCCTTCACCACCTTAAAAAAAATCAACACTCCTATCACCACACTGGCAAACCATTATTACAATGAATGTAATTAACACAATGGACTGCAATAGGTTGCCAAGGCAATTTGATAGCACAAATGCATGACCTGCCACTGAACAAGAGCAGCAGACAAATGGGAAAACCATCATTCTGACAATTCACACAATTCTGAAGAGGAAATATCTTGTGAAACATCGCTTTTGGATCTCAATTTTGGAGCACCCCATCCTGTCGAAGCACCGTCACAGAAGGACTATGATTTATGAACACAGTTTACTACCATCTTCTGAAAGGCAATTAATGATTTTCATTTTGCTTAGTTATGAGATACAGTGCAGAAACAAGCCCTTCGGCCCACTGAGTCTCGCCGACCAGCGATCCATGGCAAACTTACATTATCCTACAGACCTACACACACTGAGGACGATGTACAATTATTCCAAAGCTAATCAACCTACAAACCTGCATGTGTTTGGAGTGTGGGAAGAAACCAGAGATTCTGGAGAAAACCCATGTAGGTCACGGGGAGAATGTACAAGACAAGCACCCATAGTCAGGATCGAACCCCGGCCTCTAGAGCTGTAAGGCAGCAACTCTACGGCTGCACCACCATGCCGCGCCAATGGTAATAAATATCAGTCTTGACTGCAACATCCATGTCCTGTGACACACTTAATAAGTGCTAATTCAGCTGAAATACTGTTAATTTTCATTCCAGGATTTGTATTGTCATATTTTCAGAAATATTGCAAAGTGATAACATTTCATTATATAGGGCAATGCATCACATTGCCTGAGATTTACTCACATGATCCTATTCTTAGAATTTAGAATTTAGAAAATAGCCTACTAACTTTAAACAAGTTAACAAGTAAACTGCACATGAAAATTATATGTTATTAACTCAGCAAATAATGACATATGCAAAACATAAAACAATTTTCGGAGAGGAAGAAAACACAAATGTTTTAACAGTTTAATTTCAATGACATTTGACTTTTGTGAAGGTTGAAATTGAATTATGACATTACTGTAACTGGTTTGTCAGTAATCATTCACTGTCTGTCACACAAGCTTGCAACTTGAAGTTATTATAAAATTACATATAGTTTAATAATATCCTTACAATACTTTTAAGCATGCTTCTCAAGTCAAAGGGGTTATCCGTCTTGTAAATCCATTATTCCATTGTACGTCTTGATAGCATAGGATTGCTTCTAGCCATGTTTAACCATTAAATAGTGTGTTATTATTTCACATAAATCAAATAGAGATGTGTGAATTCATAAATTTTGCATTTGCACAGCCTGTATTTTAAACTTCCAATCACTAAATGCTCACTTCTTAGGAAATAGTGGATATACATTTCAAGATGGAGTGTCAAAAAATAGTAATTGTAATTTATGAAACCCTTTCCTACCTTTTTTCTTCATAATGAATGAACTGGGGGAACGGGAGTGTGGGGGGGAAAAGTGATTCTGTAAGCCTTGATGAGAAATATCAAGTCCAACGTAAAAAACATGAGGTTGTCGCAGTAATATGGAAATTGTGAGGGTAGGACAGAGTGGGGGATGTTACAGGTGTCAGTCAAATAAACATCGAATAATAGGGAGGATTAAAAGAGAAGCAAGGAACTTTCTGGTGATCTCCACAATTTATCTCCGAGAACAACATGTGAAATGTTGAAATTTGCCGTTAATTGTTTCAAATAGGATAGATGTTTTTATGAATAAATGATCTGCTCAGATAACAAGTTTTTTTCAGGTGCTGTGTTGGCCTCAACATCAGCACAGGGTTTAACGAAGCTCCAAACTTCTCAGTCAGCACAAACTTTGCATCAACCATCTGATGTCTTCACTATTTGTTACGAGAACAACAATCTGCAAAAAATATCTAATCATAGAGACCTACGGCCCACTGAGCCCATTTTAAAATGACGAAAAATCGAAATATATAATTGATGCAGTTGAATAGTTCTGATGACTGGCCATCAACCTGAAATGCTAACTCTATTTTAGTTTATACAGATATTGACTAATGTACTTAGTGGTCAAGCACTTTATATATTTCTAATAATAATTATGTTGTTGCCCTGGAGTCCTCTATGGTGACGGTTTGCTTTGAAATATTTGAATTTACTAAACAGAAGTTCTGTGTAGAATGTAGACTAACTTATTTTTTTTACAAGAGTTAACTCTGGAGAGAAGTGATGGGTGACGATTGTCTCCAGAGATGCTGACTGTCCCGCTGAGTTACTCCGGCATATTGTGCCTACAGGATAAACTAGCATCTGCAGTTCCTTCCTCTACAACTTCCTTTTTTCTTTTTTTTGGGGATGTGGGTGTCACAGGCAAGGCCAGCATTTATTGCCCATCACTAATTGAGGTTGTTGATGACACTAGGTGAAGGTAATTCCACAGTGCTGTTGAGTATGGAATTCCAGGATTCTGACCAAGCAGAAATGAAGGAAGAACTTGAGTAAGCTTAATCTGTAAATTTGAAGACATTTGTTGATGGCAACTTCCATGTAAATGCTGCTATTAGTTTAATAGTACGATTTAAATGAGAAACTTACCAGTTTGAAGTTGGATCTTTATTTTATGAGGAGTTACGATGAGCGATTACGTGAAGAAGTCCGCCAGCCCGCATGCATGTCAATCTTCAAAGCAGCGGTGTGAAATCACAGATAACAGTAGTTGAAGTGACATAGCAAGATTAGAGAAGACTAGAACTACCAGGTGACCTTTATGGCACGAGGGTTGGGAGTGGAGGGCACGTAATTGCACATCGTAACTCCTCATAAAATAAAGATCAAACTTCAAACTGGTAAGCTCGTTTAATCTTACTATTTTACTTCGGAGTCATGTGAGTGAATCAGTGAAGATTTCAAAGCTCTGTGATTTCATGCCGTGGAAACGAGTGCAGGCGTCACACACTGCATCAATTGACCAAGGATAAGTGAAAACAATAATGCATTCAGACATTACATAGGTTTAAACATGCTGATGGTTTAATGAGCAAAATAAAAATAATAGAGAGAAGCTATAAAAACAGAACTTAAAATAGAGTTGGAAATAGCCCCCGGTCTGGCCAATGGGTTTGTTATAAAAACATTTGGAAGTTCGCTTGTTAGACCATCCTGCAGTCGCTAGGATGTAGTCCAGCAGAAATCCATAACCCTCGCTGCAGATGTCGTTGCAGCCCTGGTGGAGTTTTTGTAACTAACAAACATTGCTAGTTCAGAGCCTTTAAGGCTCTAGGTGCCATAAATGCTGTTGTGGATGTAACCAAAGGTCACATGGGGGTATGCGGCATGAAAAACTAGCTTGAGACCTGATGCCCCCGGTCTACTCTGCTAGGACTAAGTCATGATCAGTAAATGTTATATTATTTGCTGATGATGAACCATCCTGTCCAGTTGCAGCTTATGCAATGACTGGACCCGTTGCGCTGAACACAGCGCCAATGAGCATAACCACACTGTAAGTGATTTTGACCGAGGATCAGGGATGTAGCTGGAGCCACCGGCGAGGCAGCGTTCAGCAAAACGTTAACATCCCATATCTCCCAGTACCTAGACCTGGGGGAATTTGAGTTAAAAAATACCCTTCATAAATTTGGATATCAGTGGATGAGACTGACAGAGTGGTATGTCCCGATCCCAGCAGCAAGTATGACAACAAGCACTACTGGCACAATTGATAGCACTATAACTTCATCTCTCGTGAAATTATAGCTTTGAGAGGAATTCCAGAGAACATCTGTCATATGTGCTGTGTCATACGATATGTTGGACTGTAAACAGAACATTTCCCATTTCTTGATATATGGATATATCATACTTGTTTTTAGAGATACTGATTTCTCCAATGCTGCAGTATTACATCCACCGTAGGACCTGACAGTCGCGAACCCCCAGGAGTCTGTAAACCAACAAACTGATTTGCTCATGCAGTGATGGTTCTCCCACCCAGTCACAGGTAAAAACCAGCAGATTATGGAGCAGCCATAAAAGGCTCAATTATCATTCCCAGTATGAGTAGACCCATGACCTAGGAGCAAACCAATCGATATTTGGTGTTACTTCGAGCCACATTGTCATTAAATACTGAGTGATCCAACATCCATTCTGTGTTGTCATTGACTTGCGTGAATGATACCACACCAGCACCAAATAAGTTAGGTAAAAACTATTATAGGATATTGACTATGATATGCACCCATTGTGATTCATATATGCCACCCACCGTAGAGTATATCAACTAGCAGTTTGAGCATGCAGATATGCATATTAGATCGCACAATAAGCCTTTAAACCCATTAGAATGCCCTTGGTGTCTCTAGGGTTATTTGATACCATATGACTGAGGAATTGGTAACTCATGCACATCCATCTTCTGCCTCTGTAAACTAGAAATGGTATAGAAACTTTACATCTTGGAGCACCAGCATCAGTTTGTAATATAACTAAGGTTTTAATGACCAAAAGTTACTGGAGCAATGCTGAATACTGTTGTCCATAAATGTGACTTTATAGCTTCAGCTGGTAATAGCATAGGTCTATTAACAATGAACCTACATGGTGTACTTGGGAACTTGCTCTTTGCACGATGTAAATTCTGATAATGCAAAGGGCCCAAATGCACAGCTGAAAATCAGCCACTATATTGCCAATTACACTGGCCACAATGAATAAACAACAAATGATTGTACAAGCCTCCCATGAATTCTAATCTCTAGCCCCAGGGCGGAGTCACAGATAAATTACTAGAGTTAAAGGTAAATCCCAATAATCTGTAACTCTGGTTGGTATCAGCCTTAAATTCAAACTGGATGGATGAGAACCCCCCCAATTAATCAAATATTAGTTTGCAGTGCAGCTAGCAGATCTTCAGCATTTTCAGAAAATCATCCAAACCAAAAAAATGCACTTTTGAGCTCTCAGCAGCCCAAAGCACTGGCTTGGTAATTTGGTAAATAGCTTGGGGAACTGAAAGCCCATTTCGGCAATGCTTTAACTGTATCGTTGCCCATCCAGCTAAATATCAAATCTCGAGGCTAGAGATCCCTGTGAATAGGGAACTGAATAGCATGCATCTTTGAGATTTGATGCATGCCATAAGCACATCCTATGAAAATGCAGTTGTTTAGACAGTAACAAAGTTTTCCATTCTAAAAGTCATATTACTAGTGCACAAGAGACATGTGAGTTAATTAAGGGTGATCCAACATCCTCCTCCATCTTGCTTTATGAAGGAGCAGAGTGTCGTCAAAATGGTGAAGCTATGCCCGTTGAGGGTGCTTTAATCAACCCGACAGCTTTGCTTACTAATCCAATCTTTCAATTGTTTGGATGGAATCTGCTTGTATACCCAAACCTTTGTTGGAATGACAAAATGTCCAACATAGTTGGTGTATATGATTATGGGTGGCAATGAGTTAAAGGAATTAAATTTGGTAACCCTGATATACTGTGCAGTATAAAAACTGATCTGATGTTATCTTTTCGGTTATAAACGGATCTGAGGTTATACCCTTCGTCATTTGTTACAAAAAAACAAGTGAAATATATTACCAATATTGTTTAACTAGTCCACACACCCCATGTTTTGGAAAGAACCAGACCCACCTACCCTCCAAAGGACATCCGTGGTCTTTATGGTAAGCCCAACCGTCCCCTGATGCAGGTTTCTAATTCCCAGTCTTTCATTTTGGAGGCTAGGACTGGGATTGCACATTTTTCCTAACGCTGGTCTTGGGGCCTTGGCCTGGAAAGACCTCTGCCCAAGGATCACTTTTCCAAGGGGCTGCCACCGAGCTTCAGTGAACCCGCTTACTGCCGATGGAAGCATAGGGTTGTTTGTCGCCGAAACGGTGAGGCTTTATGGTTCGTCTTTGTGCCCATTGAACTAGTCCGACAGCCTGCTTCCTCATCCAGGTTTATAAAACCTTTTGGCTAGTCCTTCTCCGAGGAAAGATTCGGCGGCTTGTGACAATGCTGACCTCGCCATCCAGTAGTCTCCCCAGATAGTCGTTGTTTCACTGACGGCACTTTCAGATGCACAAAATTTAAAGGTTGAATGTTCTGTAATGTGTGACATCAGGTCACGATTCTTACCAAGCTTGTAACGTGAGGGAACTCTGCAGTGCGCCCACCCGCGATTTTTTCTGGCTAATGGCTGGAAGCCAGGCTCTCCTGCAACGGCGCCTTTCCCAGTAGTTTCACGACATACTGTCTGGCTTTTGGAGTCAGTAAATACATCTCTCTATTGACCCCTCGCATCTCCTCACTGAGAGGGCGATTAATAAGCAGCCCTGAAACAGGTGTGCAGATATGGCCCTTCAAATGGATCTATTCAGGATGGAGCATCTCCTCATGCTCACACTGGGGTAAAGCATCTCCTCATGCTCACCTGACGTACCCTTGGAGGGGAACCTCCTGGCCTGACATGTCCCCAATCAGGCCTCTCCGACGCCATTAGGCTGCACACCCTCTCGGACTGCCGGAGTCTGCAGTCGCTGACCGCTGTCAGCGACTCGGGTAGCGAACCCGATGGCCGCCGGTTATTCGCACTCCCACGGTCCACAGCCAGGTCTTCCCGCGGTCTCCGTGGCCGGGTTTCCCTGGGCCAGTTTTCCCGCGGATCTCCATAGTCGGGTTAACTCCGTGCAGGTTTCCCCGCGGTCCGGTAGCTGGGTTTTCCCGAGCCGGGTTTCCACGCGGTCCGTAGCTGGGTTTTCCCCGAGCCGGGTTTCCCCGCGGTCCGTAGCCAGGTTTTCCCCGAGCCGGAATTCCCCGCGGTCCATAGCTGGGTTTCCCCCCATGGAGCCGGGCTTCCCCGTGGCTCGTCATGGTTTCTCCCCGGATTGTCACTGCAGCAGGAACTCTATAAAAGAGCTTCCTGCAAACAAAGCACAACCTGAAAGTAAGTTATACCATCTTACCTGCAGGATTTGAAACTTACCGCTGGCCTGCCAGCTAGTCGTTACGCCATGCGTTCAGATGTAATGACGCACATGCGGGCTGGTGCGGCTTCTTCACGGAAAATCATCGCGTGGATCCGAAGCAAAAATTTAGTTTAGAGGATGTAGCACGGAAACAGGCCCTTTAGCTCATGAGGTCCGCGCTGACCTGCGATCACCCCACATTAACTCCAACCCTAACCACACTAGGGCATTTACAATTATACCAACACAATTACCTCAAAACTGTCGTTTAGCAGTGTCGAGTATGCTGGAGATCATGAGAAAAACCCATGCAGGTCACGGGGAGATGTGCAAACCTCCATACAGACAGCACCTGTGGTCCAGATCAAACCTGGGTCCCTTGTGTCGTGTATGGCAGCAACTTTTACTGATGCGCCATCGTGCTGCCACTATTGTTCTTCTAGGAAATGGGAGGATACTGACACTACATTGTGTTGTTTGGTTGCTTATCAACAAAGTAATAATTTAATAATTGCAAGTAGTTAATGTGCTTTCTTTATCATCTTACCTGCAAGTGTACTTAAATTGTATCAGTTTAAATGAGTATTATTTTAATTATTGAAATTTCACAATACCTACAAATGAGTGATGAATGTTGCTTAGTCAATATTTGGGCCAGATTTTGAATGTAAAATATTTTGTCTTGTGTGTGTGTTTGTGTCTAACAGATTTTTGGCTTTTCATTTCATGGTTCTCCAAAACCACACGCTCAAACTCCAAGAATTTGTCCGTTTCGCTAGACATTACCTTTTACATTCAAGGATCCTCCTATTACTTTACACATTTTTATGACACACATTTTAAAATAAAATCCTTCACCCCCCCCTCCCTCACTCACTAAATTTGTCTCCTCCTGCTGGCCAGCGACATAACAGCGAGGGTACACAAATACTATCTCTCTATG
>CM069134.1:92865192-93047692 GCA_035221665.1 Okamejei kenojei
CATTGAGAGATAGTATTGGCAACAGCCCCAAACCAGGCGGCTAACAGACTGGATAGAGATATTTTCAAACTTACAATGCCCGCAAAATGCAAATGCATAAAAACCTCACAGTACGTGGAGAGATGTAGAAACCAGTGAAGGATGTGTAGGAATAAGGGAGGTAAAGGTGTTAGGGGAGTCCATTTGCTGATGTGTAAACAATGTGCTTTCACAATGATGATCAGACATGCAGAAAGCAGAATTTTAAGGCCTCCCAAGCACATAGACAGAAGAGGGAATGTCTATCTGAGGCATGTTCTTATCTGAAACAATGCCACATCTCTGTGCTTAGATAATACGTGTTGGAAGGAACTGCAGATACTGGTTTAAACATTGAGTACAGCAAATGTTAAATGTCTTTTAATCATTTTAACACAGCAAATGCAATGACTAACACAAATGAGCTAAAAGGTGCCCGCTGCAATTGCCAATCATGGACACTCCCTTACAATTTGGATTTCCTCCTCTATCAGTGCCACCAGAAGGGAAAAGGAGAGGGAGGGCCCAACATTGCACAGAACTGCAATGTCTACATGGATATAGATCATGAAATAGATACAATACACATCTCACGAACAAACTTTTACTTGGACTTTCTCAGTTACATGCAATATTTATTAACCAGAGGAAAATAGCAAGCTTATTATTTTAGCTGAAAGTGGATTATAATTAGCTTTTATTATCTAGCGATTATTAAATCTTTTATTAACTTTTATTGCTATAATTGGCAAGGCTTTACAGTGGTTCCTTAGGTGCTGACCTGTTAATATGAGGGACTTTATATTAGATTGATGACTGTGTGGTGTTATTGACTGAACATTGTAGATTCCCTTAACTGAAATCAGAACTAACTAGACACTCCCATAACTCTTGTTTATGAGCCCATATCTAAGTGTAATACTGTAGCTCCGTATGACAAAACACAAAGTGGGACCCGTTGGGTCTGTCCCCTCAACGTTGCAATTGTGGGGGGGCGGCCTGCGGATCACACACATAGGAAGGCAGAGGGGAAGAGAGGGTAGGAGAGGGAGGGGTGTGAGGGGGCAGAGAGAGAGGTTGGGAGGTAGAGATTAAGGGGGCAGGGAGAGGGATGGGGAAGGCAGAGAGAGAGGTGGGTAGAGGAGAGGGGGCAGAGAGAATGAGAGGGGATAGATGGAGGGAGGCAGAGAGGGAGGGGGGGAGCAGGAGGGAGGGGGGGTGTTGGTGGGAGAGAGAGGAGGGGGGAGCAGAGAGGGAGGGGGTGGGAGCAGAGAGGTGAGGGGGGTGGAGCAGAGAGGGAGGGGGTGGTGAGCAGAGAGGGAGGGGTGGTGGGAGCAGAGAGGGAGGGGGTGGGAGCAGAGAGGGAGGGGTTGCGGAGCAGAGGGGGAGGGTGGTGCGGTGACAGAGAGGGAGGGGGTGGGAGCAGGATGGGAGGGGGTGGGAGCAGAGAGGGGGGGGTGGGAGCAGAGAGGAGGGGGTGGAAGCAGAGAGGTGAGGGAGGTGGGAGCTGAGAGGGAGGGGGGGGGCCAGAGAGGGAGGGGGAGGGCAGATGAGGGAGGGGGAGGGGCAGAGGAGGTAGGGGGGAGTGGCACAGAGAGGAGGGGTGAGGGGGCAGAGAGGGAGGGGGGAGGGCAGAGAGGGAGGGGGGGAGGGGCAGAGAGGAGCGGGGAGGGGAAGAGAGGGAGGGGGAGGGGCAGAGAGGGAGGGGCAGAAGAGAGGGAGGGGGGAGGGGCAGAGAGGGAGGGGGGAGGGCTAGAGAGGGAGGGGGGGAGGGGCAGAGAGGGAGGGGGAGGGGCAAGAGAGGGAGGGGGGAGGGGCAGAGAAGAGAGGGGAGGGGGGTAGGGGGGAGGGGCGAGAGGGAGGGGCAGGGGGAGGGGGAGGGGGAGGGGGAGGGGCAGTGGGGGGGCAGAGGGGGGGGTCAGAGGGGGCAGGGCAGGGGGGGGCAGGCAGAGGGGGGGTCGGCAGGGCAGAGGGGTGGGGGGGGCAGGGCAGAGGGGGGGGGGCAGGGCAGAGGGGGGGGGCAGGGCAGAGGGGGGGGGGGGGGCATGGGCTGAGGGGGGGGGGCAGGCAGAGGGGGGGGGGGCAGGGCCAGGGGGGGGGGCAGGGCAGAGGGTGGGGGGCAGTGCAGAGGGGGGGGCAGGGCAGAGGGGGGGGGCAGGGCAGAGGGTGGGGGGCAGGGGCAGAGGGGGGGGGGCAGGGCAGAGGGGGGGGGGGCAGGGCAGAGGGGGGGGGCGGGCCAGAGGTGGGCAGGGGGCAGAGGGGGGGGCAGGGCCCCCAGGAGGGGGGGGCAGGGCAGAGGGGGGGGGCAGGCAGAGGGGGGGCAGGGCAGAGGGGGGGGCAGGCAGAGGGGGTGGGCAGGGCAGAGGGGGGGGCAGGGCAGAGGGGGGGGCAGGGCAGAGGGGGGGTTGGGGTCAGTGGCAGAGAGGGGGGGCAGGGCAGAGAGGGGGGGCAGGGCAGGATGGGGGGGGGCAGGGCAGAGAGGGGGGGGCAGGGCAGAGAGGGGGGAGGGGTTTGGAGGGGGGGAGAGGCAAGGGGAGGGGCAGAGGGGGGCAGGGGCAGAGAGGGGGGGCAAGATGGGGAGGGGCAGAGGGGGGGGGGCAGAGGAGGGGGGGGGCAGAGGGGGGGGCAGAGGGGGGGGGCCTGATGGGGGGGGCCCAGGAGGGGGGGGGCAGAGGGGGGGGGGCAGAGGCGGGAGCAGAGGGGGGCAGTGGGGGGGGCAGAGGGGGAGGGTAGAGGGGAGGGGAGGGAGGTAGAGAGGGAGTGGAGGGGAAGGGGATAGAGCGGGAGGGGAGGGGAGGGGGGTGGGGTAGTAGGAGGGAGGGGTGGTTAGAGAGGGGGAAGGTTGAGGGGAGGGGAGGGGGAGGGGGGATAGAGTGGGAGTGGAGGGGAGGGGAGGGGGTAGAGTGGGGGGGGAGGGGGAGGGGGGTAGAGGGGAGGGGGGTAGAGTGGGGGGGAGGGGAGGGGGTAGAGTGGGTGGGAGGGGAGGGGGTAAGAGTGGGAGGGGAGGGGGATTGAGTGGGAGGGGAGAGGAGGGGGTAGAGTGGGGAGGGGAGGGAGGGGAGGGGGTAGAGTGGGAGGGGAGGGGAGGGGGGGTTGTTTATTTTTAGGAGAGGAGGGGTGGGGGTTTGCGAGGGAGGGGGTAGAGACGGAGGGGGTAGAGAGGGAGGGGAGGGTAGGGGTGGGGAGGGGAGGTGGATAGAGAGGGGGGGAGGGGAGGGGATAGAGAGGGAGGGAGGGGAGGGGATAGAGAGGGAGGGGAGGGAGGGGGGTAGAGTGGGAGGGGAGGGGAGGGGGGTAGTGTGGGAGGGGAGGGGGGGGAGGGGGGTGAGTGGGAGGAGAGGGGGGTAGTAGTGGGAAGGGGGGTGAGGGGGTAGAGCGGGAGGGGAGGGGAGGGGGTAAGCGGGAGGGGAGGGGGGGGTAGAGAGGGAGGGGAGGGGTGTAGAGAGGGAGGGGAGGGGGTATAGGAGGGAGGGGAGGGGTAGGAGGTAGGGGAGGGAGGAGTGGGTAGAGAGGGAGGGGGAGGGGAGGGGGGGTAGATGGGGGTTATGCGAGGGAGGGGGTGAGAGGGAGGGGAGGGGAGGGGAGGGGAGGGGGTTGAGTGGGGAGGGGAGGGGGTTAGTTAGAGAGGGAGGGGGAGGGGAAGGGGGTAGAGAGGGAGGGGAGGGGAGGGGGGGTAGAGAGGGGAGGGAGGGGAGGGGGTGTAGAGAGAGGAGTGGAGGGGAGGGGGAGGGGAGGGGAGGGGGTAGAGAAGGGAGGGGGGTGGAGGTGGTAGAAGAGGGAGGGGGGGGAAGGGTGGTAGAGAGGGAGGGGTGGGGAGGGGGGGTGAGGGGAGGGGGGGGGAGGGGGTGGTAGTAGAGGGAGGGGGGGGTGGGGTGTATGGAGGGAGGGGGGGGAGGGGGGTTAGAGAGGAGGGGGGGGGAGGGGGTAGAGAGGGAGGGGAGGGGGAGGGAGTGGAGGGGAGGGGAGGGGGTTAGAGTGGGAGGGGAGGGGAGGTGGAGGGCTTAGAGTGGGAGGGGAGGGGAGGGGAGGTTAGAGTGGGATGGGGAGGGGAGGGGGGGGGTAGTAGAAGTGGGGAGGGGAGGGGAGGGGGTTAGAGTGGGAGGGGGAGGGAGGGGGGGTAGAGTGGGAGGGGGGGGGTAGAGTGGGAGGGGAGGGGGTAGAGTGGGAGGGGATAAGGGGAGGGGGTAGAGTGGGAGGGGAGGGGAGGGGGTATAGAGGTGGGAGGGGAGGGGGTAGGTGGAGAGGGGAGGTGTAGAGGGGAGGGGAGGGGAGGGAGGGGGGGATCTAGAGAGGGAGGGAGGGGGGGGGATAGAGAGGGAGGGGATAGAGAGGGAGGGGGATAGAGAGGGAGGGGAGGGAGGGGAGGGAGGCGTAGAGGGGGAGGGGAGGGGAGGGGGGGGACAAGGGAGGGGAGGGGAGAGGGGGAGGGGGTAGGAGGGGAGGGGAGGGGTAGGGGGATTAGAGAGGAGGGGAGGGGGATGGGGGATAGAGAGGGAGGGGAGGGGGTGAGGGGGATAGAGAGGGAGGGGGAGGGGGAGGGGAGATTAGAGAGGGAGGGGATGGGTGGGGGTGGGGGAGGGGGATAGAGAGGGTGAGGGGTATGGGAGGGGAGGGGGGATAGAGAGGGAGGGGAGGGGGATGGTGAGGGGGAGGGGGATAGAGAGGGGAGGGGAGGGAGGGGAGGGAGGATAGAGCGGGAGTGGAGGGGGATAGAGAGGGAGGGGAGGGGGATAGAGAGGGAGGGGTAGGGGGATAGAGAGGGAGGGGAGGGGGATTAGAGAGGGAGGGGGATAGACGAGGGGGTGGGATAGAGAGGGAGGGGATAGAGAGGGAGGGGGATAGAGAGGGAGGGGGATAGAGAGGGAGGGGGATAGAGAGGGAGGGGGTAGAGAGGGAGGGGGATAGAGAGGGAGGGGGATAGAGAGGAGGGGGATAGAGAGGGAGGGGAAAGAGATGGGAGGGGTATAGAGGAGGGAGGGGGATAGGAGAGGGAGGGGGATAGAGAGGGAGGGGGGATCGAGAGGGATGGGAGGGGATAGAGAGGGAGGGGAGGGGGATAGAGAGGGAGGGGAGGGGGATTGGAAGGGAGGGGAGGGGGGATAGAGAGGGAGGTGATGGGGGATAGAGAGGGAGGGGCGGGGGATAGAGAGGGAGGGGAGGGGGATAGAGAGGGAGGGGGAGGGGGATAGAGAGGGAGGGGAGGGGGATAAGAGAGGGAGGGGGAGTGGGATAGAGAGGGAGGGGAGGGGGAATAGAGAGGGAGGGGAGGGGAGGGGAGGGGGATAGAGAGGGAGGGGAGGGGAGGGGGATGGGATTATAGAGAGGGAGGGGAGGGGAGGGTGGAGGGGGATAGAGAGGGAGGGGAGGGGAGGGGGATAGGAGGGAGGGGAGGGGAGGGGGATAGAGGGGAGGGGAGGGGAGGGGGAGGGGTGGGGAGGGGAGGGGGATAGAGAGGGAGGGGAGGGGGATGAGAGGGAGGGAGGGGGATAGAGAGGGAGGGGAGTGGGATAGATAGGGAGGGGAGGGGGAATAGAGAGGGAGGGGAGGGGGATAGAGTGGGAGGGGAGGGGTGATAGAGAGGGAGGGGAGGGGGATAGAGAGGGATGGGTAGTGGGATAGAGAGGGAGGGGAGGGGGATAGGAGAGGGATGGGGAGGAGGATAGAGAGCGGAGGGAGGGGAGGGGGATAGAGAGGGAGGGCGGATAGAGAGGGAGGGGGATAGAGAGGGAGGGGGATAGAGAGGGAGGGGGATAGAGAGGGAGGGAGGGATAGAGAGGGGAGGGGAGGGGGATAGAGAGGGAGGGGGAGGGGAGGGGAGGGGAGGGGGATAGAGAGGGAGGGAGGGGAGGGGAGGGAGAGGGGAGGGGGGATAGAGAGGGAGGGGAGGGGGATAGAGCGGGAGGGGGAGGGGGATAGAGAGGGAGGGGAGGGGGGTTGAGAGGGAGGGGAGGGGAGGGGGGATTAGAGAGGGGATGGGGAGGGGAGGGGAAGGGGGATAGAGAGGGGAGGGGAGGGGAGGGGAGGGGGAGATAGAGAGGGGAGGCGGAGGGGAGGGGACGGAGGGGAGGGGGATAGGGAGGGGAGATGGGAATGGTTGGGGGATAGGGAGGGAGGGGATGGAGGGGGGATAGGGAGGGGAGGGGAATGGAGGGGGATAGGGAGGGGAGGGGAATGGGACTGGGATAGGGATGGGGAGGGGAATGGAGGGGGATAGGGAGGGGAGGGGAGGGGGAGGGGGATAGGGAGGGGAGGGTGAGGGAGGGGGATAGGGGAGGGGAGGGTGGGATAGGGAGGGAGGAGGGGGATAGGGAGGGGAGGGAGGGGAGGGGAGGGAAGGGGATAGGGAGGGGAGGGGAGGGGAGGTGGAATAGGGAGGGGAAAGGGGAGGGGGATAGGGAGGGGTAAGGGGAGGGTTGAGGGATGGGGATAGGGTGGGAGGGGGGAGGGGGAAGGGGGATAGGAGGGAGGGGGGGGAGGGGGGAGGGGAGGGAGGAGGGGGGAGGGGAGGGGAGGGGGGAGGGGAGGGGGATATGGGGGGGAGGGGGATAGGGGGGGAGGGGAGGGAGGGGTATAGGGAGGGAGGGGAGGGGAGGAGGGGGGGAGGGAGGGGAGGGAGGGGGGGGGGAGGGGGAGGGAGGGGGGAGGGGGGGGGGGAGGGGAGAGGAGGGGGGGGAGGGAGGGGGGGAGGGGGAGGGAGGGGGGGAGGGAGGGAGATAGGGGAGGGAGGGAGGGGAGGGGGATAGGGAGGGAGGGAGGGGTGAGGGGAGGGGGATAGGGAGGAGGGAGGGGAGGGGGATAGGGTGGAGGGAGGGCGGAGGGGTATAGGAGGGGAGGGAGGGGGGATAGGGAGGAGGGAGGGGAGGGGGATTAGGGAGGGAAGGGAGGGGAGCGGGGATAGGGAGGGAGAGGAGGGGAGGGGGATAGGAGGGAGGGAGGGGAGGGGGAGGGGGATAGGGAGGGAGGGAGTGGGGGAGGGGGATAGGGGGGAGGGACGGGGAGGGGGTTAGGGAGGGAGGAGGGGAGGGGGATAGGGAGGGAGGGTAGGGGAGGGGGATAGGGAGAGGGGGGAGGGGGATATGGGAGGGAAGAAGGGAGGGGGATAGGGAGGGAGGGAGGGAGGAGGAGGGAGGGAGGGAGGGGGGGATGGGCGGGTGAGGGAAGAGGGGAGGGAGGGGGATAGGGAGGGAAGATAGGGCGGGAGGGGAGGGGATAGGGGGATTAGGAGAAGGGAGGGCGAGGGGGGATAGGGAGGGGGGGGGATAGAGGGGGAGGGGAGGAGAAGGGGGATAGGAGATAGGGAGGGAGGGGAGGGGATAAGAGGGGATAGGGAGGGGTGGGAGGGCAGAGATAGGGAGGGGGGATTAGAGGGGGGGGGGTGGAGAGGGAGGGGGTGGGATTAGAGGGGGGAGGGTGTAGGGGGATAGAGGGGGAAGGGGAGGGGAGGGGATAGAGGGGCGAGGGGAGGGATTGAGGGGGATAGAGGGTGGGAAGAGGGGGAGGGAGGGGAGGGGGATAGAGGGGGAGGGGAGGGGAGGGGGGATAGAGGGGGAGGTTGAGGGAGGGGGGGAGGGGAGGGGAGGGGAGGGGGATTAGAGGGGGAGGGGAGGGGAGGGGAGGGGGATAGAGAGGGAGGGGAGGGGAGGGGGGAGGGGGGATAGAGAGGGAGGGGAGGGGAGGGGGATAGGGAGGGGATAGGGATAGAGGAGGGAGGGGAGGGGGATAGAGAGGCTCACCTTCCCTACATTATCGGGTTGAGGTTCCGGAGGGGGATAGAGAGGTGAAGGGGGTTGAGGATCGGTTAGGATAGGGAGGGGAGAGGGGGAGGATGGGGCGGATGGGTGTGGGGGGGTATGATAGAGAGGGAGGGGAGGGGGATATGTGAGGGAGGGAGGGGAGGGGGATAGAGAGGGAGGGGGGGGGAAAAAAAAGGGGAGGGGAGGGGGATAGGGAGGGGAGGGAGGGGGCTAGGAGGGGAGGGGGATAGGGGAGGGGGATTAGGGAGGGATGGGGAGGGGGAGGGGGATACAGAGGGGAGGGGTGGTGGATACAGAGGGAGGGACCCCCCCCCCCCCCAGAGGGAGGGGAGGGGAGGGGGGAGGGGAGGGGGATACAGAGGGAGGGGGGGGAGGGGGGGGAGGGGAGGGGGATATAGAGAGGGACGGGGAGGGGAGGGGGATAGGATAGAGAGGGGAGGGAGGGGAGGGGAGGGGAGGGGGCTAGAGAGGGAGGGGGCTAGAGAGGGAGGGGGCATAGAGGAGGGAGGGGAGGGGAGGGGAGGGGAGGGAGGGGAGGGGGATAGAGAGGGAAGGGAGGGGATGGGGGGAGCGGGAGGGGGGGGTAGAGAGGGAGGGGAGGGGAGGGCTAGGGAGGGGGATAGGAGGGGGATAGAGAGGTGGATAGAGAGGGAGGGGGAGGGGAGGGGGATAGAGAGGGAGGAGGCTAGTGAGGGGAGGGGGCTTAGAGAGTGAGGGGAGGGGAGGGGGATATAGAGGGGGAGGGGAGGGGAGGGGGAACGGGAGGGGGGGGGTAAAGAGGGAGGGGAGGGGGGTGGGGGTAGTGGCAGCACCTACCCAGGTGGTATAACAGCGTCAGGGCCTGGAACCCGGCCTGGTTCTCGTACCCAGTTCGGCGGCCGCAGTCCGCAGTCCAGGCCCCGACTTTATTTCGGGGCTCGTCCTATGTTCCACCGACGGCTTATTTTTCGGCGACGGTCACGGCCCCATCCCAAGCCCGCGGCAGACGCGAGCGAGGCTGCGGGCAGTCGGGGCGTCGACCTCGAGCGAGGCCATGTGCGAGTGGGGCGTCGACCCGAGGACCTCGAGTGAGGCGGCCAGCGGGCATAAACCCGAGGACCGTGAGCGAGGCTGTGGGCGATCGTCAACCCGAGGGAGTCTGCGGGCGGACGTGGACTCGAGGGAGGCCACTAACCACCCCCCTTGATTATTCATATAATATTCATTCGCTCCTTTTATCCCATCCCCCGCCCTATCCACTCACGCATACCCCCAAGCTAGAGAGGGAGGGGGGCACAGAGAGGGGGAGGGAGGGCAGAGAGGGGTGGGAGGGAGGGCAGCAGGAGAGCGGGAGGGCAGGGCATTGAGGGAGGCAGGGCATTGAGGGAGGGAGGGCAGGGCAGAGAGGGAGGGAGGGCAGGGCAGAGAGGGAGGGCAGGGCAGAGAGGGAGGGCAGGGCAGAGAGAGGGCAGGGAGGGAGGGAGGGCAGGGCAGAGAGGGAGGGCAGGGAGCGAAAGAGAGCCGGCCCCTGGGGGGGCGGGGGCAGTGGAGGTGAGCTGGACGGCAGCAGCGAAAATGGATCGCTGTTATGGTCTGAAGAAGGGTCTCGACCCGAAACGTCGCCTATCTCCTTCGCTCCTTAGATGCTGCTGCACCCGCTGAGTTTCTCCAGCTTTTTGTGTACCCTCGCTGTTATGGTCGCTGGCCAGCAGGAGGAGACAAATTTAGTGAGTGAGGGAGGGGGGGTGAAGGATTTTATTTTAAAATGTGTGCATAAAAATGTCTAAATGTAATGAGGAGTGGATCCGTGAATGTAAAAGTGTAATGTCTAGCGAAACGGACAAATTCTTGGAGTTTGAGCGTGTGGTTTTGGAGAACCATGAAATGAAAAGCCAAAAATCTGTTAGACACAAACACACACACAAGACAAAATATTTTACATTCAAAATCAGGCCCAAATATTGACTATGCAAACATGTCATACTCATTGAAGGGTATTGTGAAAATTTTCAATAATTAAAATAATACTCATTTAAACTGATACAATTTAAGTACACTTGCAGGTAAGATGATAAAGAAAGCACATTAACTACTTGCAATTATTAGAATTATTACTTTGTTGATAAGCAACCAAACAACACGAATGTAGTGTCAGATCCTCCATTTCCTAGAAGAACAATAGTGCAGCACGGTGGCGCAGCAGTAAAGTTGCTGCCTTACGACACCAGGGACCCAGGTTTGATCCTGGACCACAGGTGCTGTCTGTATGGAGTTTGCACATCTCCCCGTGACCTGCATGGGTTTTTCTCAGGATCTCCAGCATACTCCGACACTGCTAGAACATACAGGTCTGTAGGGTAATTGGGTTGGTATAATTGTAAATTGTCCCTAGTGTGTGTAGGGTGGAGTTAATGTGGGGTGATCGCTGGTCAGCGCGGACTCGGTGAGCTAAAGGGCCTGTTTCCGTGCTACATCTCTAAACTAAATTTTGCTTCGGAGTCACGCGAGTGATTCCGTGAAGAAGCCCACCAGCCCGCATGTGCGTCATTACATCTGAACGCATGGCGTAACGACTAGCTGGCAGGCCAGCGGTAAGTTTCAAATCCTGCAGGTAAGATGGTATAACTTACTTTCAGGTTGTGCTTTGTTTGCAGGAAGCTCTTTTATAGAGTTCCTGCTGCAGTGACAATCCGGGGAGAAACCATGACGAGCCACGGGGAAGCCCGGCTCCATGGGGGGAAACCCAGCTATGGACCGCGGGGAATTCCGGCTCGGGGAAAACCTGGCTACGGACCGCGGGGAAACCCGGCTCGGGGAAAAACCCAGCTACGGACCGCGAAACCTGGCTCGGGTAACCCGACTATGGAGACCGCGGGGAAACCTGGCCCAGGGAAACCCGGCCACGGAGACCGCGGGAAGACCTGGCTGTGGACCGTGGGAGTGCGAATAACCGGCGGCCATCGGGTTCGCTACCCGAGTCGCTGACAGCGGTCAGCGACTGCAGACTCCGGCAGTCCCGAGAGGGTGTGCAGCCTAATGGAGTCGGAGAGGCCTGATTGGGACATGTCAGGCCAGGAGGGTTCCCCTCCAAGGGTACGTCAGGTGGAGCATGAGGAGATGCTTTACCCAGGTGGAGCATGAGGAGATGCTCCATCCCGATATAGATCCATTGAAGGGGCCATATCTGCAGCACCTGTTTCAGGGCTGCTTATTAATCGCCTCTCAGTGGAGGAGAGTGCGAGGGGTCAGTGTGTGACTGACTCCAAACCCAGAAGTATGTCCGTGAAACATACTGGTGAAAGGCGCCGCTGCAGGAGAGCTGGCTTCCAGCCATTAGCAGAAAACTCGGGGGGCGCAGAGTTCCCTCACGCTACAAGCTTGGTAAGCATCAGTGACCTGATGTCACATCATTACAGGAACATACACCTTTAAATTTGTGCACTCCTGAAAGTGCCGTCAGTGAACAACGCTATTTTCTTTTTATTGTTTTTTTTTTGGGGGAGACTATGGATGGCGAGGCCAGCAATGTCCAGCCGCCGAATCTTCTCCTCGGAGAAGACCTAGCCAAACAGGTTAAAAACCTGGATGAGGAAGCAAGGCTGTCGGACTAGTCAAGGCACCAATGACGAACCAAAGCCTCACCGTTTCGGCGACAACACCCCTATGCTTCCATCGGCGAGTAGCGTGGATAAGGGGAGAACCAGTGGATGTGGTATATATGGACTTCCAGAAGGCTTTCGACAAGGTCCCACATAGAGGTATTAGTATACAAACTTAAAGCATACGGTATTAGGGGTTCAGTATTGATGTGGATAGAGAACTGGGCTGGCAAACAGGAAGCAAAGAGTAGGAGTAAAACGGGTCCTTTTCACAATGGCAGGCAGTAAACTAGGTGGGGTACCGCAGGCTCAGTGCTGGGACCCCATGCTATTTACAATATATATTAATGATCTGGATGAGGGAATTGAAGGCATATCTCCAAGTTTGCGGATGACACTAAGCTTGGGGGGCAGTGTTCGCTGTGAGGAGGGGTGGATGCTAGTGTGTAAATGAAAACTTTACAAGCTCTTAAGTGTACTACATCTTTTAATGATAGCACTGGGTATTACATAACACCTTCAAAGCCACCGGCATACATTTTCTACTGGAGAGGGAAGGCGTTATGATTGATGTTAACTGGGCGGGGTTAATGGGAGTGAGTTGGTAACTATATTATTGGTTGCATATAAACCATTACATCCTTCCCCTTAGAAATCAAAAAAAAAACAGATTGTTGTCAACGGCAACCGATTAAAACAGCAGAATTAAACGGAAATCGCCGTAGCGAACAGGCGGCTTACTGATCCTGCCGACGCGGCGTACGGATGTCTCCCCCTTCCCCCGAAAGAGGCAGAGAAAGAAGCAGGAGGACGCAAGGCAGCCGGGGAAGGGAACAGGGGAAGGGCAATGGGGTGGGAGAAACAGGAGAGGGAGAACCGCGATCGGCAACAGGGGGGGGACCCGCGCAGAGGGGAACCAGGCGCCGCGACGGGGACGAGGCATGCAGGGAACACCAGCCGGGGCGGCAGCCGGCTGCTGATAGGAGAGTGGAGGGGCATAGGGCCCAGGGGGCTGTGGCTGTGGGGGGGGGGCTCATTAACCCGCAAGCAGGTGTTGTCGGCTTCTTCGGTAGATGGAACCCTCACAGTCGACCAGATACGAACGAGGTGAGTCGGCCACCCCAACCACGGTGGCCAGACGGTTAGTGCCCACTGGCGGTCTGCAAACGAACAACCTGTCCGGGCAACAGAGGATCGAGTGGTCTGCACGACCGATCGTGGGAACGCCGCTGGCTGTCATGTTTCTCTTGAATACGCCTCTGCACGGAGGCGGGCTCCAGCACCCGAGGTTTCAGCTGGCACTGGGCAATCGGGCGGTGGATCTGGTGAGTTTGGACATCAGACGCTGAGCAGGGGTACCCCATGGCCGGATCCTGGAAACATTCCTGAGGTTCAGGAGATCCAAATACAAATCAGAATTGGAGATAGTCGCCGCCTGTTCATCAGAAGCTTGGCGCTATTTGCGGACGGCCCGTTCTGCTAGGCCGTTGCTCTGTGGGTATCTGGGCAGGCTGCTGGTGAAATGCACGAAAGTTCCACTTGTCGGCAAGCTTTTGAATTCTCGGCTTGTAAACTGCCTGCCGTTGTCAGTCTGCAGCCTGAATGGGGTCCCAAAAGTGGAGAAGTGTTTCCGCAGCTTGCGGATCACCATCTCCGACGTTTTGAGGGATTGTCAGCAAATCCACTTCGAACCAGTTGGAGTACGAGTCGACCAGGACAAGGTAGTGGTTACCACGCCACTCGAAAATGTCGGCAGCCAGCGAGGACCAGGCCAAAGCAGGGGCGGGCTGTTGCAGCAGGGGCTGTCGCTGTGGTGCGGCGCAAAGACTGTTGCACGTGGGAGCAGGCAGAAGAAACTCTGTCTCGGATATATTTGGCCATTCCAGGCCAATAGAATTGGCACTGAGCGTGGGCAAGCGTTGTTGCATCGACCCCAGGGTGTCCGCTGTGGGCTGCACAAAAGTAAAAGTCAAACAGGGAGGACGGGACCACAATTTATGTCCCTTGACGATAACGCCATCCTGGAGCACCCAGTTCGTTGCGGACCAGGGAAGAAAGGCTGTTGCTTCAGATGGCGCGGCGGAATAGCGCTTTGTTGGCCACCCTGCTTTAATCACCGATGCAAGCTGCTGCAAGGCCGGATCGGCAGCGGTGTGTGCTCGGCCAAAACCTGTAGCTGCTTGGTGGGAATTAAAGTTAACGCCCAGTACGGAGCAAGTCCTCTGTTTCGTAGGGGTGGCGAGCGCAGGAGGTACGCGGGGGCTCGCGACAGGGTGTCCGCAATGTGCATCTCGGTGCCCTTCTTGTAGATTATGTCAAAGTCGAAGCGCTGGAGCTGCAGCATCATACGCTGCAGCCTGGCAGGGGCAGCGTGAATCGCTTGTTCAGGATTGTCAACCAGTGGGCTGGGTGTCGGTTTCGACCGTAAATCTGCTTGCCGAACAGGAAGTCTCTGAACTTGGAGCAGGCGAACACCATCCGCGAGCAGCTCTTTCTCGATCTGAGCGTACGGCTGCTCGTGTGTCCGTCATGTGTGCGGGAGGCATAGGAGACGGGGGATGCAGCGATCCATCGACAGACTTGAAGGCAGCCGCACGCCAGGACCGAACTTGGAAGCGTCACAGGTGACGGTGATGGGGCGACCCACGTCGAAGAACCGCAACGTCGGAGTGCTAATCAGTTTCGACTTGAGGCGGTCGAAAAGCCTGCAGGGTGATATGGGAGCCAGGCCCAGGCGATATTCCTTTTTTGTCAGCTGCCGCAGGGGAGCACTCAGCTCACTGAGGTTTGGTATAAACTTGCCAAGGTAGTTCACCATGCCCATAAGAATCGTTGCAGACCTGCAACGTCGGTGGGGGCTGCCATTTCGGAGATGGCAGCGGCCTTCAAGGGTCGGGCTTTAGTCCGTTAGGGGTGAAAACATGTCCAAACATACGTGACTCTGAGACACGAAACCGGCACTTCTTGGATTCTGAGCTTCAGGTTCGGCCTGTCGCGCGCGGATCCAGGACGCGGCGGAGGTTCAGGTCGTGCTCGGCAAGGTCCTTCCCGTAAACCAGGATATCATCCACGATGATGGCACATGGCAGGTGCGCGTATAATTGCTCCATCGTCTGCTGGAACACCTCGCTAGCAGAATTGATGCCGAATGGCATTCGCAGGAACTTGAATCTGCCGAACGGTGTGGGCGAAGGTCGTCAGGTCAGAAGACGCCTTTCCAACGGGGACCTGCCAAAACGAGTTCTTAGCGTTAGGACCGAAAAGATGGTGGCTTGCCCGACCTTTGCCGCCACAATCCATCAACAGACCGCATGGTAGGTAATGTGGTCGCCTGATGGGCAAGGTTTAAGTCCTGTCGGGTTGATACACACGCGGTATCTCGATCTTGTCTTTCTTAATCGTGGCAACCTGGTGGAGACCCAATCGGTGGGCTCGCTAACTGCTACTAGCACCCCCTTTTCGACCATCTCGTTGAGCATCGCCTCGACCTTGTCCTTCATGGCGTTGATGGACACCCTGTGAGGTGCGCGGACCACGGGTTGTATATTTGGGTCAATGGAAATATGGTATGGCATGGTAACTTCCCCAGGTCATCGTCGAAAAAATAAACAGTGGGGCAACAGGTCTGGTATTCAGCATAACCGGGTCAAACGAAAGTTGCACTTGTGGACCGGGTGCGGTCAAGGAGACCAGGCCAAGATCCTGGCACGCACGGTTGCCCAACAGGGTTACACAGTCAGAGTTCAAAACTAGAAAAACCAGGTTTCTTGTGGCCTTTTGCAGCACGCAAGTTAAAGTGGCCCTCCCCGCAGGCCTTAGATAATCTCTCCACCATAGGGTGCAGGGTAGCATCGTCAGAACAACCAGAGGCTCATTACTCCTTATCTTGTTGAAAAGATTCATGGACAAAACATTGACCTCGCGCCAGTATCTAATTTGGCAGAGAAGGTTACGCCATTGACAGTCAACAGGTACGGAGGGATCATTGCGGTGGGCGTGCGGGTGTCTGTAGGAGGGTAAACACATGAGAGTCTCGGCAGAATTAATTGGCTCCGCACCATTGCACTCAACTAATTGGGCTGTGAGTCGAAACAGAGATCAGATTGGGCCAGCATGTTTAGACTGGGACTGGAAGCTTGTGCTGGCTCCACGGGAACGGAGTAAGCGACAGGAGGCTGAGAAATGGTTCAGCTTTTTACAAAAGTTACAGGTTTTACCAGAGGCGGGACAAGGTCGACAGTCTATGGTGCATGTAGTTACAGTTCGGGCATCTTTTTCGGGGCACATCGCCAGGTCCAGGGCGGGCACGCGGCAGAAAAACATTGTTTCCACCCGAGGGCTGTGGGCTCCTAAACCAGCCAGGTTGACAGATTTATGCCCAAATCCCCGGTGGTCCTCTTGCAAAACAACGACCTCAGACAATCTGCCGCATGCATAGCTTTGTCCAACGTTAGATCCGGATCCCTCAAAAGCTCACATCGCAGCTTCTGGTCACGCATGCCAGTTACTAAAATGGTCTCTAGTGAGCTGCGTCTGTCATGTCGCCAAAACGGCACGCTGGGCGAGATAACGCAAATCAGCAATAAAACATTCAACAGGTTCATAAGGCAACTGTCTCCTCGTAAAGAACCGTTGCCCTCTCTAGAATGCGGTTCGAGGGCAGGTCACAAATCTCCCTGAACTTACGTAGCAGGCAAGCGGGGTCGTCAGCATGGACTCTGCAGGAGTATTCACCGCACCATCGACGCCCAGGACCGCTGGAGCGTAGGTGAAAGTTCTGGCTCTCTTCATGGCATCAGGTCGACAAGGTTGAGGAGGAGGTGGGAAGCTTTAAGGGAGTCAGGATCAGCGCGGTGTGCGACGTTGACAAAGTGTGTGAAATCAAATTCAAACGTGGCCCAGCGATCAGAGATGTCAGCATCAAAGACAAGCTGTCGGGCTTTCTGCAAGAGGACGCCATGGCCAAAGGAGATCAAAGCACAAAAAAACACAAATCAAAAAAAAGAATAAAAACCGATAAACAGGAGACGCAAGTATCTTCCCAGCTTCGACACCATGTAAATGAAAACTTTACAAGCTCTTAAGTGTACAACATCTTTTTTAATGATAGCACTCGGGTATTACATACACCTTCAAGCACGCGGCTACATTTTCTACTGAGGGGAAGGCGTTATGATTGATGTTGAACTGGGCGGGGTTAATGGGAGTGAGGTAACTATATTATTGGTTGCATATAAACCATCTTACACTAGGGGACTGCAAGGTGACTTGGATAGGCTGGGTGAGTGGGCAAATGTTTGGCAGATGCAGTATAATGTGGATAAATGTGAGGTTATCCACTTTGGTGGCAAAAACAGGAAAGCAGACTATTATTTAAATGGTGGCCGATTAGGAAAAGGGGAGATGCAGCGAGACCTGGGTGTCATGGTACACCAGTCATTGAAAGTAGGCATGCAGGTGCAGCAGGCAGTGAAAAAGCGAATAATGGTATGTTAGCTTTCATAGCAAAAGGATTTGAGTACAGGAGCAGGGAGGTTCTACTTCAGTTGTACAGGGTCTTGGTGAGGGGACCACACCTGGATAGTATTGGTATACAGTTTTTGGTCTCCAAATCTGAGGAAGGACATTATTGCCATAGAGGGATGCAGAGAAGGTTCACCAGACTGATTCCTGGGATTGTCAGGACTTGTTTTATGAAGAAAGACTGGATAGACTCGGTTTATACTCTGGAATTTAGGAGATTGAGAGGGGATCTTATAGAAACTTACAAAATTCTTAAGGGGTTGGACAGGCTAGATGCAGGAAGATTGTTCCCGAATGTTGGGGAAGTCCAGGACAAGGGGGTCACAGCTTAAGGATAAGGGGGAAATCCTTTAAGACCGAGATGAGAAAGACTTTTTTCACACAGAGAGTGGTGAGTCTCTGGAACTCTCTGCCACAGAGGGTAGTTGAGGCCAGTTCATTGGCTATATTTAAGAGTGAGTTGGATGTGGCCCTTGTGGCTAAGGGGATCAGAGGGTATGGAGAGAAGGCAGGTACGGGATACTGAGTTGGATGATCAGCCATGATCATATTGAATGGCGGTGCAGGCTCGAAGGGCTGAATGGCCTACTCCTGCACCTAATTTCTATGTTTCATATGTAAGCGGTTCACTGAAGCTGGTGGCAGCTTGAAAGCTGATTCCCTGGGCAGAGGTCTTTCAGGCCAAGGCCCAAGCCAGCCGTTAGGAAAAATGTGCAATCCACGCACCACACCAGTCCTATCCTCCAAATGAAGACTGGGAATAGAACCCGCATCAGGGGCCGTTGGGCTTACCATAAGACCACCGGTAACCATGGAGGTAGGTGGGTCTGGTTCTTTCCAAAACATGGGGTGTGTGGACTAGTTACAAGTTGGTAATATATTTCACTTGTTTTTTTGTACAAATGACGAAGGATAACCTCAGATCCGTTTATAACCGAAAAGATAACATCAGATCAGTTTATACTGCACAGTATATAAGGGTTCCAAATTTAATTCCTTTAACTCATTGCCACCCATATCATATACACCAAGTTGGACATTTGTCATTCCAACAAAAGGTTTGGGTATACAAGCAGATATCCAAACAATTGAAAGATTGGATTAGTAGGCAAAGCTGTCGGGTTGATTAAAGCACCCTCAACGGGCATAGCTTCACCATTTTGACGACACTCTGCGCCTTCATAAAGCAAGATGGAGGATGTTGGATCACCCTTAATTAACTCACATGCTCTTGTGCAGTATAGACTTTTAGAATGGAAAACTTTGTTACTGTCTAAACAACTGATTTCCATAGGATGTGTTATGGCATGCATCAATCTCAAAGATGCATGCTATTCAGTTCCCTATCACAGGGATCTCTAGAGAGATTGATATTTAGCTGGATGGGCAACGATACCAGTTAAAGCATTGCGAAATGGGCTTTCAGTTCCCAAGCTATTTACCAAATTACCAAGCCAGTGCTTGGGCTGCTGAGAGCTCAAAAGTGCATTATTATGGTTTGGATGATATTCTGAAAATGCTGAATCTTGCTAAATTAGCTGTTTTCAGCTGCAAAACTAATATTTGAGTAATTGGGGGGGGGGTTCTCATCCATCCAGTTGAATTTAAGCTGATACCAACCAGAGTTACAGATTATTGGGATTTACCTTTAACTCTAGTAATTTATCTGTGACTCCGCCCTGGGGCTAGAGATTAGAATTCATGGAAGCTTGTAACAATCTTGTTGTTTATTCATTGTGGCCAGTGTAATTGGCAATATAGTGGCTGATTTTCAGCTGTGCATTTGGGCCCTTTGCATTATCAGAATTTACATCGTGCAAAGGAGCAAGTTCCCAAGTACCATGTAGGTCATTGTTAATAGACCTATGCTATTACCAGCTGAAGCTATAAAGTCACATTTATGGACGAACAGTATTCAGCATTGCTCCAGTAACTTTTGGTCATTAAACCTTCAGTTATATTACAAACTGATGCTGGTGCTCCAAGATGTAAAGTTTCTATACCATTTCTAGTTACAGAGGCAGATGGGATGTGCATGAGTTACCAATTCCTCAGTCATATGGTATCAACTACCTAGAGACACCAAGGGCATTCTATGGGTTAAAGGCTTATTGTGCGAATATGCATATCTGCATGCTCAACTGCTAGTTGATACTCTACGGTGGTGGCATATATTAATCACATGGGTGCAATCAAGTCAATATCCTAACCTCATTTGGTGCTGGTGTATCATCACGCAAGTCAATGACAACACAGAATGGATGTTGGATCACAAAGTATTTAATGACATTGTGGCTCGAAGTAACACCAAATATCGATTGGTTTGCTCCTAGGTCATGGGTCTACTCATACTGGGAATGATAATAGTGCCTTTTATGGCTGCTCCCATAATCTGCTGGTTTTACCCGTGACTGGGGAGAACCATTCACTGCATGAGCAAATCAATTTGTTGGTTTACAGACTCCTGGGGTTCGCGCTGTCAGGTCCTACGGTGGATGTAATTACTGCAGCTTGGAGAAATAGTATCTAAAAACAGTATATCTCCTATATCAAGAAATGGGAAATGTTCTGTTTACAGTCCAACATATCGTATGACACAGCACATATGACAGATGTCTTGGAATTCCTCTCAAAGCTATAATTTCACGAGAGATGAAGTTATAGTGCTATCAATTGTGCCAGTAGTGCCTTGTTGTCATACTTGCTGCTGGGATCGGGACACCACTCTGTCAGGTCTCATCCACTGATATCCAAATTTATGAAGGGTATTTTTTAACTCAAATTCCCCCAGGTCTAGGTACTGGGAGATATGGGATGTTAACGTTTTGCTGACGCTGCCTCGCCGGTGGCTCCAGCTACATCCCTGTCCTCGGTCAAAATCACTTACAGAGTGGTTATGCTCATGGCGCTGTGTTCAGCGCAACGGGTCCAGTCGTTGCATAAGCTGCAACTGGACAGGATGGTTTCATCTGCAAATAATATAACATTTATGATCATGACTTAGTCTAGCAGAGTAGACCGGGGGCATCAGGTCTCAAACTAGTTTTCATGGCATACCCCATGGACCTTTGGTTACATCCACAACAGCATTTATGGCACCTAGAGCCTTAAAGGCTCTGAACTAGCAATGTTTGTTAGTTACAAAAACTCCACCAGGGCTGCAACGACATCTGCAGCGAGGGTTATGGATTTCTGCTGGACTACATCCTAGCGACTGCAGGATGGTCTAACAAGCGAACTTCCAAATGTTTTATAACAAACCCATTGCCAGACCGGGGGCTATTTCCCAACTCTATTTTAAGTTCTGTTTATAGCTTCTCTCTATTATTTTTATTTTGCTCATTAAACCATCAGCATGTTTAAACCTATGTAATGTCTGAATGCATTATTGTTTTCACTTATCCTTGGTCAATTGATGCAGTGTGTGACGCCTGCACTCGTTTCCACGGCATGAAATCACAGAGCTTTGAAATCTTCACTGATTCACTCACATGACTCCGAAGTAAAATAGTAAGATTAAACGAGCTTACCAGTTTGAAGTTTGATCTTTATTTTATGAGGAGTTACGATGTGCAATTACGTGCCCTCCACTCCCAACCCTCATGCCATAAAGGTCACCTGGTAGTTCTAGTCTTCTCTAATCTTGCTATGTCACTTCAACTACTGTTATCTGTGATTTCACACCGCTGCTTTGAAGATTGACATGCATGCGGGCTGGCGGACTTCTTCACGTAATCGCTCATCGTAACTCCTCATAAAATAAAGATCCAACTTCAAACTGGTAAGTTCTCATTTAATCTTACTATTAAACTAATAGCAGCATTTACATGGGAAGTTGCCATCAACAAATGTCTTCAAATTTACAGATTAAGCTTACTCAAGTTCTTCCTTCATTTCTGCTTGGTCAGAATCCTGGAATTCCATACTCAACAGCACTGTGGAATTACCTTCACCTAGTGTCATCAACACTACCTCAATTAGTGATGGGCAATAAATGCTGGCCTTGCCTGTGACACCCACATCCCCAAAAAAAAGAAAAAAGGAAGTTGTAGAGGAAGGAACTGCAGATGCTAGTTTATCCTGTAGGCACAATATGCCGGAGTAACTCAGCGGGACAGTCAGCATCTCAGTCAGACAATCGTCACCCATCACTTCTCTCCAGAGTTAACTCTTGTAAAAAAAATAAGTTAGTCTACATTCTACACAGAACTTCTGTTTAGTAAATTCAAATATTTCAAAGCAAACCGTCACCATAGAGGACTCCAGGGCAACAACATAATTATTATTAGAAATATATAAAGTGCTTGACCACTAAGTACATTAGTCAATATCTGTATAAACTAAAATAGAGTTAGCATTTCAGGTTGATGGCCAGTCATCAGAACTATTCAACTGCATCAATTATATATTTCGATTTTTCGTCATTTTAAAATGGGCTCAGTGGGCCGTAGGTCTCTATGATTAGATATTTTTTGCAGATTGTTGTTCTCGTAACAAATAGTGAAGACATCAGATGGTTGATGCAAAGTTTGTGCTGACTGAGAAGTTTGGAGCTTCGTTAAACCCTGTGCTGATGTTGAGGCCAACACAGCACCTGAAAAAACTTGTTATCTGAGCAGATCATTTATTCATAAAAACATCTATCCTATTTGAAACAATTAACGGCAAATTTCAACATTTCACATGTTGTTCTCGGAGATAAATTGTGGAGATCACCAGAAAGTTCCTTGCTTCTCTTTTAATCCTCCCTATTATTCGATGTTTATTTGACTGACACCTGTAACATCCCCCACTCTGTCCTACCCTCACAATTTCCATATTACTGCGACAACCTCATGTTTTTTACGTTGGACTTGATATTTCTCATCAAGGCTTACAGAATCACTTTTCCCCCCCACACTCCCGTTCCCCCAGTTCATTCATTATGAAGAAAAAGGTAGAAAGGGTTCATAAATTACAATTACTATTTTTTGACACTCCATCTTGAAATGTATATCCACTATTTCCTAAGAAGTGAGCATTTAGTGATTGGAAGTTTAAAATACAGGCTGTGCAAATGCAAAATTTATGAATTCACACATCTCTATTTGATTTATGTGAAATAATAACACACTATTTAATGGTTAAACATGGCTAGAAGCAATCCTATGCTATCAAGACGTACAATGGAATAATGGATTTTACAAGACGGATAACCCCTTTGACTTGAGAAGCATGCTTAAAAGTATTGTAAGGATATTATTAAACTATATGTAATTTTATAATAACTTCAAGTTGCAAGCTTGTGTGACAGACAGTGAATGATTACTGACAAACCAGTTACAGTAATGTCATAATTCAATTTCAACCTTCACAAAAGTCAAATGTCATTGAAATTAAAACTGTTAAAAACATTTGTGTTTTCTTCCTCTCCGAAAATTGTTTTATGTTTTGCATATGTCATTATTTGCTGAGTTAATAACATAATTTTCATGTGCAGTTTACTTGTTAACTTGTTTAAAGTTAGTAGGCTATTTTCTAAATTCTAAATTCTAAGAATAGGATCATGTGAGTAAATCTCAGGCAATGTGATGCATTGCCCTATATAATGAAATGTTATCACTTTGCAATATTTCTGAAAATATGACAATACAAATCCTGGAATGAAAATTAACAGTATTTCAGCTGAATTAGCACTTATTAAGTTGTGTCACAGGACATGGATGTTGCAGTCAAGACTGATATTTATTACCATTGGCGCGGCCATGGTGGTGCAGCCGTTAGAGTTGCTGCCTTACAGCTCTAGAGGCCGGGGTTCGATCCTGACTATGGGTGCTTGTCTTGTACATTCTCCCCGTGACCTACATGGGTTTTCTCCAGAATCTCTGGTTTCTTCCCACACTCCAAACACATGCAGGTTTGTAGGTTGATTAGCTTTGGAATAATTGTACATCGTCCTCAGTGTGTGTTAGGTCTGTATAGGATAATGTAAGTTTGCCATGGATCGCTGGTCGGCGAGACTCAGTGGGCCGAAAGGGCTTGTTTCTGCACTGTATCTCATAACTAAGCAAAATGAAAATCATTAATTGCCTTTCAGAAGATGGTAGTAAACTGTGTTCATAAATCATAGTCCTTCTGTGACGGTGCTTCGACAGGATGGGGTGCTCCAAAATTGAGATCCAAAAGCGATGTTTCACAAGATATTTCCTCTTCAGAATTGTGTGAATTGTCAGAATGATGGTTTTCCCATTTGTCTGCTGCTCTTGTTCAGTGGCAGGTCATGCATTTGTGCTATCAAATTGCCTTGGCAACCTATTGCAGTCCATTGTGTTAATTACATTCATTGTAATAATGGTTTGCCAGTGTGGTGATAGGAGTGTTGATTTTTTTTAAGGTGGTGAAGGCGGGGGGTACTTTGTTCAGAGGATATTGTAATTTTTCAGGTGTTGTGAAGTCACACGCATTCATGCAGTTTATCTATTTGAAATTTTAACTTTGAAAGCCCAGATAGTTAAAAACTTATGCAACACTTTTCATGACATTGGGGCATCCACAAGCACTTTCTAGAACATTTACTTTTTAAATGTACTCACTGTTGCAATGTAGAAAGGACAGTGGATAATCTCAAAACAGGCTTCACAAGCAGCAGTGTAATATTAATCTTTCCCAAGGAATATATTAAATAAAATATCAATTATTCTCATTCTTCTCCCAAATAGTGCCTTTGGATTCTTTACATCTACATGAGACAAGCATGTTGATCCAATAGCACTCTTTTTCTTCCAAAGATGCAACTGATCTGCTGAGTATGTCCATCACTTTTCTGATTTCATATTATTTATTAATGCCACAATCCACTCAAGGTTCCCAGCTAGGATTAAAGAAGAATTTTGTTTGACTTACTCTGTAGTTGTTAAAAATATCACCTTATAGAATAGATGACAAAAAAAATTGAACTCAAGCAGACTACAATGTTCATCAATCAAACAGCCAAAGTTACAAATAACTTAAGGAAGATAATTATTTATGTTTGCCTGTTTCGTGATAGCGTTCTAGCATTCTTTGGCAAAGTGCTGTATTTTTTTAAAAGGCGTGTTTTATCTATGTTTTGTATATTTTAAATGGTTCAAATTGCATCATGTACTGAATTAACTTCTGCAGTGCAGTTGCAGTGCATTCAGAAAGTATTCAGACCACCTCACTTTTTTCACATTTTGTTACATTACAGCTTTATTTTAAAATGGATCAAATTCTTTTTTTATCATTAATCTACACACAATACCCCGGAATGAAGAAGTGAAAACAGGTGTTTAAAAATTTTTGCAAAGTAATTAAAAATAAATAACTGAAATATCACATTTACATAAGTATTTAGACCCTTTGCTATGACACTTAAAATTGAGCTTAGGTTCATCCTGTTTCCACTGATTATCATTGAGATGTTTCTACAACTTAATTGAGGTCCCCAGTGGTAAAATACATTTATTTGACATGATTTGGAAAGGCACACACTGGTCTATATAAGGTCCCACAGTTGACAGTGCATGTCAGAGCAAAAAACAAGCCATGAAGATGAAGGAATTGTCCTATAGAGTTTGAATCCCCAGGGTTAGGTGACGGCAGGCTCACAAGGTCAGGTCTGTGAAGGGTTTGAGTCCCCACCTTAAAAGGGTTAAAGTCCCAGGGTTAGGCCCGGTATTGGGGTACAAATTGACAGCGTACCTTGAAAGACGATACTTGGAAGGTTCACTACTAAGAGGGTTGGAAGTACAGAGAGCCAGCGCTGAGGTGAGATTGGCAGATTCACTTTAAAGTTCGGTTTGCTGGAGAGCCAGGCGCTAAGCATAGTAAGTGCTGATGACCGGTATCTTGCAGGTTGGGGAATTTAAGTTTGAGTCCCTGTTGGTACCGGTGATCAGTACTAAGGTATATTGGCATAGCTACTGTAAAAATTAGTACTGAATTGGGAAGACGCGTCTGTGATTATTCTAGGATTGTGCGAGCCAAATTCTTCAATCCTAAATTCTGCTAAATTTGGAGTGTTCATTTTGAATACTTTTGCTTATGACTGTGTAATATACTCCCGTATTATACCTGCTGCTATTGTGCAATTTCTAACTGTAATTATATGCTCATAATATATTTATTTACTTTGATTTTGCCCCTTATTATAGTTGTTAGCTGAATTATGTTCTTGTTTAAGTGTCATTTGTTCTTGTATTGTAGTAATATATGTTTTTCGTTAAGATTGTGCAATTAAGTTTGGGTGTGATTTTGCTATTGTGGTACCGCTTTAATAATATTGTGTGTTTACGGCTTTAAGAAGAACTGGTGTGAATGGTGTGGGGGTCACATTTGATTGGAGATAAGTGTGTGTGAAATACTGGCTGCATTGTGTTGTGCGTAGATCGATCTTTTATGTGATTGTTGGCAGAAATGGGTAACCACCCAGATACTGAGACTGACCCTGATAGTCCACTGCAGATACTTTGTGCTAAACATCCAGAGGAGGTGGAACGATTGAAACATTTGTCTGGAACTTTGAATGGAAAAACTAGGGTGTGAATTGTGGCCCGAGGGAGCAATTGGAACCCTGGAGGCCTTGAAATACATAGAAAAGATAATTTAGAGGTATAGTCAGAATGTTAATGCTAAGAGGCTGCTTGGTCTCTGGAGACAACACTATCAGGAATTGAAGGATCATGGAGATGCTGCGATGTTGGCAAGAGACAACTTTCAAGCTACAAATAGATACCAAAGAGAAAGGAATGATTAAGCCTATGGATATACTGAAAAGGGAATGTACTTGCACTTATAGAGAATATTAAGAACGGGAGTCCAAGCGGACCCCGGATGGGTTTAATGAATATAGTGAAATAGAATTGCATGATCCAATAGTTGGGTTTGGCTTGGATGAGGGAGACAATGAGTATTTAGAAGATTGAGAAAGTGTTCTTATTAGGAATCATTTACAATCCCCACCTTATGCACCTCCTACACCTCCTGCATATATTGATCCCGTAACACCACCTGTGTCCCCTACAACAGTAACTCAGAATTTACTGACCCCAACACCCCGGGATTGGCAGAAGACACTGGAGAAGTATGCCTCTACCACACGATCCCACAAGTATGCCTCTACCACAAGATCCAGAACCAGTTCAGGAACCCCCTAAACCCAGAAGGGAAAAGCGCAGACCGAGAGAACGGAATCAGCCTGTTGAAAATTATCGCCTTCCCCCTAAGACCGAGAACGAAGAGTCAGAGATTGATTTAACCTCCTGTGACACTGATGCTGAGCCCGAGGCAAGAGCGTTGAGCGACAACCTGCTCCTTACAACAACCGACAACGCTGCCTTCCATACAACAGTACCCGCTGAAGTAGCAGGCAATACCCCAAGCATTGATAAGTTAATTCAAGGATTGCTAGAACACGGCATTCTGGTTAAATGTCAATCCTATTGCAACACCTATCCTTGCATTACCCAAATCAGGGAAACCTGACCAGTACAGATTGGTTCAGGATTTGCGGTTCATTAATGCCATAGTAGAACCGCTTCATGCATTGGTGCCTAATCCAGCTCACATCTTAGCCAAATTCCACCACAGGCACAGATTTTTTCGAATGTAGATTTACAACATGCCTTCTTCTCCCAACCTCTGCACAAGGACAGTCAATACCTCTTCGCCTTCACCTACAACGGACAACAGTACACATACTCGATTGCCTCGCGATTTGTGATTTCTCCAACTTTATTTTCTAGGCGTCTCCAGGGACAGCTGCAAACCTTAAGCTTTCAATGTGGTTCCACCCTATTTCCATATGTGGATGATTTACTCGTAGCTAACCAGGATGAACAACGCAACTACGAAGATACCACTCAATTATTAAATCATTTATCAGCACTGGGATACGTAGTCTCCAAATCAAAGGTGTTAATGGCCCAGCAGAAGGTGAAGTTCATTGGGGTGATACTATCCGCAGAAGAGCGAAGTCTGGAGAGAGGTCGAGTGGAACCAATCTGTGAATTCCCCGCACCACAGGAGGCAAAGCAAATGAGACAATGGCTCGGCATAGTAAACTATTGTCAACAGTGGATACCTAACATTGCTCTGGACACAAAAAAATGAACACCATATACTAGTATGGAGGGCAAGTTTCAATTGTCTGAAGAAGCTCAAGAAGTCTTTGAAAATCTGAAGAAGTCTCTGTTACAGGCACCAGCATTACGACGGCCACTTCATGATCGACCATTCCAATATTGTACAATCCTTTCTGATTGCTTCACTGCAGTTCTTATCCAGAAATATGGTGACAAACATCGACCAGTAGCTTACTATTCCTCAAAGATTGATCCTGTAGCACGAGGACATACCATTTGCACACAGATCTTGACTGTTAATCTACAGTAGTTTATAATTAGGCTACTAATTTGACTTACAACAGAAAACATAACGATATTACAGTTCTCATCAGTTGAAGCCTTGCTAGGACAACTGCAAAACTCAAACACCTCCACCATGGCTCACCAGATATAAGCATGAAAATATATTTGCTAAACAACCTAAATTGCCGTTCAAATATTGTATACCATCAATCCAACATCCTTTCTCGATAAACCACGGAAGAACAGACGGAATCAGGGCATGACTGCCTACTCGTAATCAAGAACACTTCTGATAGGGAAGAATTAACAGATATTCCTAAGACAGACCCTGACCTAACCCTATATGTGGATGGGAGTGCATCAATCAGATCTCTAGGAGAAAGGCTTTCTGGATATGCCATTATAGATCAAACAGGGAGTTGTATAGAAGCAGCTGCCTTTGAAGCACCATTCTCTGACCAATACGCAGAATTGTTTGCCTTAATAAGAGCCTGTATCGTAGGGAAGAATATAAGAGTGAATGTTTACACCGACTCTAGGTATGACTCTTGGTATGACACCGACTCTAGGAAGACCTCGCAATGCGGGTGGTGAAGGTGCTGGACGACGAGGGCAAAACCGTCGGGCTCATCAAGGCGCCGGTGACCAGCAGATCTATTTGCATTGCCATACGCTCGTGGGAGCTGCAGAGAAGGTTCACCAGACTGATTCCTGGGATGTCAGGGACTGTCTTATGAAGAAAGACTGGATAGACACGGTTTTTTTTACTCTCTGGAATTTAGGAGATTAAGAGGGGATCTTATAGAAACTTACAAAATTCTTAAGGGGTTGGACAGGCTAGATGCAGGAAGATTGTTCCGATGTTGGGGAAGTCCAGGACAAGGGTCAACAGCTTAAGGATAAGGGGGAAATCCTTTAAGACCGAGATGAGAAAGACTTTCTTCACACAGAGAGTGGGTGAGTCTATGGGAACTCCTGCAACATGAGGGTAGTTGAGGCCAGTTCATTGGCTATATTTAAGAGTGAGTTGGATGTGGCCCTTGTGGCTAAGGGGATCAGAGGGTTGGAGAGAAGGCAGGTACGGGATACTGAGTTGGATGATCAGCCATGATCTATATTGAATGGCGGTGCAGGCTCGAAGGGCTGAATGGCCTACTCCTGCACCTAATTTCTATGTTTTCTATGTCTATGCCTTTGAGTGGTACATGACTTTGGCCAGTTATGCAGGAACAGGGGGTTGCAAGCCTTAATGTTACCAAGACAAATTTCTGTGATAAAATGTAGTGCCCATACTAAAGGTCAACCAGTAGATATAGGAAATTGTCATGCTGACCAAGAAGCTAAAGAGATGTCCCGGGAGCGCAGGGTGGTTGTACCCAAAATGATGAGGCAGACTAAAAGTGTAGATAAAGACAAGTCTCCCTCGGAAAAGCCAATGCCAACTATCCAAGATGTTGTTAGGTTACAGGAGGACGCTCCCGAGACAGATGTAAAATTATGGAAACATAGTGGTTGTACCTTTGATTGTCAGGGTTGTGGGTTACCCAGGCAGGACAAACTTGTATGACTGACGAATTAGCAATGTGGGGTCATTGGATGTTGTTGTACACTTTGCAACTCATTGTGGTGCTCAAGCAACCAGCGATACAATATTAGCTACATGGTGGCATCCAAGGTTGCAATCACTGGCACAAAGGATTAGTAGGCGTTGTCTGATCTGTCGGAAACATAATCCAAGGAAAGGTGTACACTGTGAAAGTGGGAAAACTCCTTTACCCATAGGTCCCTTTGATACCCTCCAGATGGACTACATTGAGTTGGAAAGATGTCAGGGATATAAGTATGTGTTAGTAATTGTGGACATATTCAGTAAATGGATTGAAGCTTATCCTACAGTGGACAACAAAGCTCCCACAGTGGTCAAAGTACTCATGAAAGAGATTATTCTGAGATACGGAATTCTGATTCGGGATAAATTCAGATCATGGTCCTCGTTTTGTAGGACAAGTGACTCAAAGAGTTTTATGAACAAAATGGGGATTCCGCATAGCAGTGGACCACTGGCCTATAGACCACAGGCTGCTAGACTTGTTGAAAGCTATCCAGAAAATTAAAAACAAAACTTGTTAAAATTAAGAGCGGAGACAGGGGTTAACTGGCTTAATTTTTACTTTCAGTCACGTGAGTGATTCCTTAAGATAGAACCCCACCAGTCTGCATGCGCAGTCATTACGTCTGACGCATGCGCAGCGACCGGCTGGGAGGAGCAGCACTTCTCAGGTAAGTGTCAAATTGTTGGAGGTACGTTTCTGCGCTTGTTAAATCTTGTTAAACGCAGGAGGAACAAGTCCAAGCATGGAGAGAAATCAGTTGAGAGCAACGGCGAGCCGTTGCGAAAGTAACTAAAGGACCGCGGGAGTGCGGGATGCGCTCGCGGGCCGCCTAGTTCATCTACGAGTCGCTAATAGCAAAACACAGCGGACTAGAGATTGGTGTCTGAGGACACGTGGAGCGCCGGAGGGGTGTAAGGCCACTAGAAAGTCTGTTTACGGCCGATAGATCTGGGACGAGTCTGGTATGGGAGGGTTCTCCCTCGAGAATGGGATACCAATGTCACAGTTATCCAGGATGGAGCTCCTACAGTAGAGGATGCTCCATCAAGAGCGCCGGCACTCTCCACAGAGCACGCGCCAGCCAGTCACTACAGGGCTGCCTAGTGTCTCTCTTGGAGGAGGAGGAGCATAACGGGGTCAGTATGATTCTTGAAGCCGAATCTGTGAGCTTAGCAGTGGAGGGCTGCCAAAGGGACGAAAGGGCACCGATCCAGTGGTCCCATTCCTTGCGGCTAAAGGTTTCCGTCCCAATAGATTCTGGAGAGGCGCTGGGTGAAGGGCTGGCTGCGAGTGTATAAATTTACTTGCCTCACAACCACCAACTTCAAGCAGCAGACTGGCCATGGATACAGAAACAACGAAGAAGTACGAAACCCTGGCGAATTGTATCTACTGCTTAATGTGCCGGCCGTAAAACATGCCATTGGGGCCATATGGGCATAGGCATCAGGGCGAGGTGATAAAGCTGCAAACGGTGCTAAAGCTGCAAACACGGTGCTGAAGCTCGGTCGCAATTGGGTTAGTACGGCTTTTCGGTAGGTCGGTGGATGGTGGGCACCTGATGATGTTCAGCAGGATGCCTGGCTCTCGTGTGCATGTGCACTTTGAGATAAACTGCCTTAGGAAGAGCGCCATCCTGCCTAACCAATTAACCCGAGGTTCGCTGCCTGTGTAAGGCCGAGTAACAATCCAGCCACTTTAATCTGCTGTGTCGGGGAAGACCTCGCAATGCGGGTGAAGGTGCTGGACGACGAGGCATAAAACCGTCGGCTCATCAGGCGCCTCGGTGGGGGGGGGGACCAGCAGAACTCTTATATGGCATGTATAGTCTTTAAGGATGCATATTACTCAGTGCCTGTTCATAAAGATCGGAGATCTTTGAAATTTAGATGGACTGAGGCAATTGTGGCAATTTAAAGCACCTGTCCTTAATGGGTTAACCTCAGCCCTAGATTATTTACAAAGCTGCTAAAACCAGTACTGGGGTTACTACGGACTCAGGTTCATATCGTTATGGCTTATTTGGATGACATCTTATATAATGGGAAATAAACCCGGGAGGCAGCTGAGTTATCGGTTTCAGCTGTTAAATCATGGTTGGAGAGATTGGGGTTTCTCATCCATCCAGCTAAATCAAATAAATTGGTACCGGTTAAAGTAATTGACTATTTGGGATTCAGTTATCATTGAACTCGCATGTCTGTGACTCTGCCTGAGGGCACGACGGATTTTAGCTTTAATTGCAGGCTGTATCAAGCTCTTGGGGGAGCAATCACCTTCAATTAGACATGTGGCCAGCTTGATTGGCAAATTGGTAGCTGCCTTTCAGCTTTGCAGTATGGACCTTTGCATTACCATAATTTACAGAGGCGCAATGGTACAGGCACACTCAGGATACATGCAGGTCATTTCAACTGGCCCATGTCAATTACCAATTGAAGACTCATTGCTGATTAGTACAGTGGTGGATAAGAAAACATTTCAAATTGTTCTATCAAAAATTGGATGGAAGCACCTTCAGTTGTTTTGCAGACTGATGTTTAGTGCCCTAGGTTGGGGTGCTACTGATACATTTTCTAGCTGTGGAGGCAGATGGAATATGCATGAGGCATTTATTCTCCCATCACATGGAATTAATTATTCAGAGCTTTTAGGAGCATTTTACGGGCTCAAGGCTTATTGTATCACTAAGCATCACTTACATGTCAGCTTCAGATTGACAAACACCATGGCAGTGGCGTATGGCGTTATGTTAATCACATGGGTGGAATCAAAGTCGAAATTTCTGGTTTTTTTTTTTTTTTTTTTTTTTTTTTTTTTGGCTAACTTTATTTGGCACTGGGTGCATTAAAAAGAAACATTTCGGGGTTTCAGCTGTCTACTCTCCAGGTAGATTAAAATATGGTGGCAGACACCAGGTCGGCATATTCAATTACAACACAGAATGGATGTTGAATCATGATGTATTTAATGAGGTTGTTGTTCGGTCATGGGAGGCCAGATATCGATTTGTTTGCACCCAGACTCAATCACCAGGTACCGAAAGTGTGTTTCATGGGAACCTGATCCAGGGGGCAATAGCGGTGGATGCGTTCTCGCTACACTGGGCGGAGTGTTTTTATATGCATTTCCCCCATTCTGACTCATCAGTCGGTTGCTTGACCAAGATCAAGCAGGGACTCCGCTTTCAGGAATTTTTGGTGGTACCCGACTGGCCTACAGCCATGGTTTCCCTCTCATTTCGGATCATTATTACACAGCCTCTTATGGGTGATCCCAAAACGTCATGATCTATTGGTGACCTGTGATGGAGCATCACCACTCAGTCGTGATCGTCAGTGATCGTGTTAATCTGTTAATTTGCAGGTTCTAAGAAATGCCATACCTGGGTCTGGGGACTATCCAATCATACCGTGGATGTCATTACATTGTCCTGGAGGGATAGTACAAAAAAGCAGTTACTTCCTCTCATGTCAGCAAATGGGAGGAGTTTTGTTTACATGGGAACATTACATTACCACACACGCTTTCTATCCCAGAGATGTAGCTCGAATTTCTGTCCAAGTTATATTTTTGATGAAGGGTTGAGCTTATAGTGCCAGGAGTGCCTGTCGTCGTACCTATGCCTGGGGTCGGAACTTCAGTCTGTAGGATCTCATCCGTTAATATTCCTGATTTATGAAGGGTGTTTTTAATTCCAATCCCCCCAGGCCGAGGTATCTGAAATCTGCGATGTGAGCGAGGTTACTCACGCTGCTTTGTCATTGGGGTCAGCCACATCCTTGTCATTGGTGAAGTTGGTCTTGAATCATGGTGCTGGTATCAGCGCAGAAAGGGTTCGACTTTGCACCCCAAACTGCGTCTGGGCAGGTATTAGGATGGTCATCAGGGAAGACGTTATGTTTTACATCTATGAACTAATAATCAAACAGAGCAGACCAAGGGGTGTCAGGATTCAAGATTTTACGTCAGCTTATCCCCGGAGTTACGGCACTAGTGTGTAGTGGCGGTGTGTTATATCGAGGGTCACCTAGAGCCTCAGAGGCTCCGAGTAGCATTGTTATATTAGCACAAAATGCCAAAAAACAAAAAATATGAAAGTGTCCGTTCATTCCATTTCAAGATGGCTGAATACACAGTGCTGGGTTGTGCAGGAGTTAATATGGACAATTTTAAATCTCACTTCACCAGGGCGGCATCAACGTCAGCAGCGAGGGGAAATGGACGTTCCTATAGACCCATATCCTCGTGGCCGCACTATGGTCAAATGAATTGACTTTTCAGAGGTTTTATAATAAACCACTTTTTGAACCCGGGGTGTTTGCCATTCCGTTTTTAAGTTTGTTTCATAGCTTCTCCTTGGAAGAGAGGACGTCACCTTCATGTTGTGTGTTTTTGACTTTGTTTATATTTTGTGACAAAAATTTAAAGCACCAACACATGTTAATCAGTACCATGTTTTCAATGTATTGTTCATTATTCACTCCTCCTGAGTCAACTGAGGCAGTGTCGTGTGAGACGAGCCTGGATTCGTATCTATGGCATGAAATAAACAGAGATTTGAAATCTTCACGGAATCACTCCAAGTGACTCCGAAGTAAAATAGTAAGATTAAACGAGAACTTACCAATTTGTAGGTATGATCTTTTATTTAATGAGGAGTTACGAGGTTGAACGATACGTGCCCACCGCTCCCAACCCTCATATCACAAAGGTCATCTGCTAGTTCTTGGTTAATAATCTTTACGACTATGTTTACTTCAATTATAGTTATTCTGGTGATTTCACACCGCTGCTTTGAAGATTGGACGCGCATGCGGACTGGCGGGGTTCTTCATGTAATCGTCATCGTAACTCCTCATAAAATAAAGATCAAACTTCAAACTTGTAAGTTCTCATTTAATCTTACTATTACTTCCTCTAGCATTGTTACAGATGGCACTACTACACGCATGTGAGAGCTACGCTTGAGCCCATAAATTGTTTATGGTCGTCCTCTCAGAACCCATGGACAACCAAAGTACCCCAAGAGTTCATTTCCATCATTTGACCACAGAAATCGACCAATTATGTCTTATCTTTGACCAAAGCATTAAAGGATTTACATTTCCAGGTACGAGCGGCGTATATTGAACTATCACCTTTAAGTGCCATCTAGAGTTGAGCCGATGATTTTGTGATGGTGAAGAGGAGGGTAAGGAAAGGTTTTGATGCTTGGTGGGAAGGACCTTATCAGGTCTCACAAACCCCAACTGCTACTAAATCGTGAAAGGGGTGGAATGCTGTGGGTACACCTTTCCACATTGTAAAAATTATCGTGGATTATAAAATGTAAACTGCTAACTTTTTGTGAGAAATCTGCCCTAGACACTGCTGCCATTATCATATACCTTGGACAAAACTGGTCATGAAGATAGGAAGTATGCTAACGTGATGGGCTACAAAAGGATCCACGCCTATGAAAAGTCGGGAGGTAGATAACTCCTTGAGTTGGGAGATTTAAGGGCCTGTCCCACTTACATGTCCTTGGCACGCAAATTACGCGACCTCGTGGTTGCTTGGAGCAGAGACGGTCGGGGCGCGATTCATGCGTATGCACAGCTGGAGCGCGTGACGTCATTTGAAGATGGACACAAAGCTGGAGTAACTTCAACGGGGACGGCAGCATCTCTGGAGAGAAGGAATGGGTGACGTTTCATGTCGAGACTATTCTTCAGTCTGAAAAGAAGGGTCTTGACCTGAAATGTCACTCCATTGCTTTCTCTCCAGAGATGCTGCCTGGCCCCGTCTGAGTTACTCTTGCATTTTGTGTATCTTCAATTTTTCTAGGCGCCCAGCTATTCTTTTTTTTTTTTTTTTTTTTTTTACAAATGCTTTTATTCAAAACCAAATAACCAAAACAGTAACACGATCAGAGGATGCCTATATTGGGATTACAAAGCAAATTCGCAATTACCACCTCCACCCTCATTTTCACCACCTAAGAATAAAATTCTCAAATTAAAAATAATAAAGCATATCATCTTTGTCAATTATTATATTCGGAACCCCTAAAGCGGATAAAGACCCACTGCGTTACACGGAAAGCCTCCACGAGTTCCCGTGGAACACCGCGTGGTTCCCTCTATCTAGGGGACACGGCGGGCACGGAACGTAACCCTGGAGAGGGGCAGGCAGCTTGACTTGCTGTGCGGCCATCGACTTGCCCGCTGCCAGGCGGGCAGGAGCAGGACCGACAGGGAGACCCCTACTCCCTCCGACCCTCCCCCCTCTGCCATGGTGTGCCCAAAAATCAATAGCGTCGGACTAAAGTGGAGCCTAAAACTTTGAGGAGAAAGCCCCTTCAGATACTCGAACAAGGGCTTGCAACCTCTCCACACTCCATGTAGACATGGAACACGGTTACTCCTCGCCGCAGAAGTGACAAGCGGCTGGACAGAGTCCGTGAACCGGCTCAAGTACCTGTTTTACAGGCCAGGCTTTGTGCAAACACTCTCCACCCCAGGTCCCCGATGTAAAGGGAGAGGATCCCTTATTAGGGGAGAGACCTCCATGAGGAAAATAAAACCTCTCCCCTCGTCAGGTGGTAACACGGACCGCGCAGGGGCGTGTCTGGACGGAAGACGAGGGCGAGGAAAGTGGAGTAGTGTGCACAACGCGAACCTGCTAACACAACACGCGCCTCTCCGCATCACGGAACGGGCACGCTGGGCATCTCGGAAAGGCCGGCTCATGTTGGTGGGGGCCGGCTCTTCGGGGAGGGAGCCGGGCCATGGGTCCCATGAACAATTCCGGGGAGCTGGGGGGGTAAGCTCATCCGGAATCGCTCACGCACACTCCCCCTGAGGAGGCGTGCGCACCTGGTGAAGGTGCACCAAAATTCTGGCCTTCAGGATGGTCACAGTTAAAAAGCCAGGCAAACTCCGACGAAGTCGCGTCGATCATACTCCGCTTTACTGGCAGAGCTTTGAGCCCTCCTGAAGGCAGCGCTCCCTGGCGGAAAAATCGTACGTCGCCAGCACGTGCCATTTAGGGAGGGTAGTCTGAGTAGACGTATCTCTCGCGAGGGTCCTTAGTCGGAGAGCCGCCACCTGGGTACGCAAGACCAGCGCCTGACCACCCTCCTCCAATGGGAGACTCAGAACCCCCGCAGAGACCAGTGGTTCCTCTCACCCAGAAGAAGTTGACCAATCTCCTCTGTACCTGAATTATAAAATAAAGAGGACGGGATCCATAGTGGCCAACAACGGTACCACAGCATAGAGGCCACCAGCTTGGTTTATAACTACAGCCCTGCCCCCCGGTAAGAGAGCACACCAAGGAGGCCTGACCAATCGTCCCAGCGAGCGACATTTTCGCCTCCAGCTCCTGACCAGTTCGCGGCCACGCCCCCCTCAGTGGGACTCAGGTAGGACCCCCAGATAGAGGAGGTTTTTTTAGGCGTGGTGCTCCAGCAAAACCTGCCATCTCCTCCGGAGCAGGGAGTCCACCTCCCACTGACCCACCAAGAGACCAGAAACATTTCCCCCAGTTGATCTTGGCGGAGGATGCAAGCTGAGAAAACCTGCTGGCACTCACGGCATCCTCCGCAGGTCAACAAGGGTCGGTGAACATCAAAATGACATCAATAGGCAATAGGCGATAGAACCACTCCATACCTCCGGCCTGGCACAACCAGGCCCGTCAAACCGCATCCGGTGGAGAAGCACAGGAAAGGCTCTACACAGATGGAATACAGCTGTCGGACATGGGACATCTCCTGACGAAACCCCCTCCAAAGGGAATGGGGGCCAACGAAAGAAGCCGTTGACCTTAACAAGGGCACTCTGCAGCAGTGTATAAAAAGTCGGACCCAGGACACAAAATGCGGTCCAAATCCGAACGCCTGCAGAGGTCAGAGTCCGAAATGTATTCGTGCTCCACCCTGTCAAACGCCTTCTCCTGGTCGAGGGAGAGATAGGCGACTGACTGTCCAGCCCCCTGGCGGGACAGATGGATCAGGTCCCGGAGCAGATGGGATATTGTCCTGGATGGACCGGCCCGGGACGGTGTAAGGACTTGGTCAGGGTGGATCACCTGGGACAGCACGGCGGACCCAAGGCGAGTTCGCCAATGCCCGTGCAAAAACTTTATAGTCCGTGCTGAGGAGAGAAGACTGGGGCGCCAGTTCTTAAAAGGCGGAGATCGCCCTTCTTAGGGGGCAACAGGACAACTACTGCCCTGCGCCATGAGAGGGCTATCTCCCCGGGTTGCCAGGCTCTCCCACAGGACCTTCATATAGTCACCCCCCAGGGGACATCCAGAAGGCTCTAAGGTACGCCACAGTCAGTCCATCCAGCCCTGGAGACTTGTCCCTCCAAAAACCCCCCCCTGAGCTGGTGCAAGGCACCAGTCAACTCGTCCAGAGTTAGGGGATCATCAGGTGTTCAGCCACATCATTGCACACAGCGGGTAAGCCCTCCACAGGACCTCTTGCGCCTCCGCACTCGATGTGCTGCGAGAACAGTGAGTCCTGTAGAAAGGACCGAACGACGTGGCACCAATGCGCTTCTGGATCCGTGACAGAGGAAGTCCCATCATCCGCAAGCAACTCTACAAGCTGCCTGCGGGCTCCTCGCCACCTTCTCCAGAGAAAAGAAAAAGAGGGAGCTCGTTCAGATCGTGCAACATCTGGACATCGCAACCTCACATTACGCGCCCCCAGGGACCTCCTAAGCTGCAAGTCTCTAAGTGCTCCCTTCTTTCTCCTGGTTACTCCTCCACTCACACGAAGCCCCACCAGTTGATCCAGACGAACTTCTGAGTCTAGCAACTCCCTCTCAAGCCGTCCGATCTCGGAGTCCTGCCCCTTGGTCGACCCCTCGCGTAGTCCTGACAAAAACAGACGGAGTATGGCTTCCCCACGTCCCACCACTGCTCCTTAGGGGAAAGGAAACGCCCTCTGCCTCTCTCTCCACCTCGCCCAGAACTGCCTGAAGGAATCTGGGGAATCGGCGATCCTCCAAGCAGCTGGCTATTAAAATGCCAGCTACGCGGACCACAGCCCGTTTGCGCGTCGGGATAAAATCCAACTCGCTCCAGGCAATGGTAGAGCATGGCGCCGGCCGCATGGAGGGCCGCATGAAACACAGGAGACATAGGCCTTGGACACGTATAAACGGTCAATACGGGAACCACCACCCTCAAAAACCTGTACGAGAAGGCGTTAGAGTCAGGATGGAAATTCCGCCAAGCATCTACCAGCTCAAAAGAGTCCACCATCTCCCTTAAAGACTTTACTCCAGCCGGGTCACGCTGAACGCCAGAGCGATCTCTCACCTCGAGGGTACAATAAAATCTCCCCAAGGAAAAAACACACTCCCACGGTCGATAGTGTTCAACAACGTGGTCACTTCCCTTGTTAAGCGCGTCTGCATTGCGCCGATCTTGGGAGCGTAACATTAATGAAGTGTAATGGCACGCCATCCAAACGCACGGCCAGATACAGCAAACGGCCTGGTACAATGTCCTGCATCTGAGGATCTCCGGTTGAAAGACGGGGCCAAACAGGATATGCCACTCCACTCGAATTGGAGCTGAGATGGCTCATGTAGACCCCCCCTTACCCACTCCAGGAGCCAGGTGGGTTCAATCCACTAGCACAGTGTGCGTGTTTCCTGCAGGAAGGCTCACGCGTACCCCCCGTCCCTGAGCACTGAGAGATGGTGATACCTACGGAGAGACCCCCTGCCCCATTGATATTAAGGCTGGCTATAGTGAGCTTCATTTTGAGTGTACACTAGATCTTTTACCAGCCCCCAGTGAAGGATGGAGCCTCCCCCATAGCCTTCTGCCCTCTCTTTAGGGCCTTAAAAAAGCTCTTGGAACTGGCTCCGCTCATCCGTATTAGCCCCGCCTCATTCCCCTTCTTCTGAAGGATGGCTATAAAATGGACCGCATGGGCACCCTCACGGTCCGACCAGCGGTCGACAGCCAAATCACCTTGTTCCCTACTCCCTCTCGTATCCTTTAAGAATTCAGAAGTTCCCAGACTTCGACAAGTCGTGGGAACAGGGCCGCGGGGTGGGGCAATCCGTCAACGCACTGTCGACGGGATCCGCGTACCCCTCCTTCGCACTCAATGTCCGAGCCCGAGGCCGGAAGGTTGCTAACACTCTCAGCCACCTCGCTCTCACCTCTCCTTGTGAGGTGGGCGCTCCAGCCACTATCTCACACGGTCCCCTCCTCTGTCACCTTCCCACCCCAGGATCAGACAGGGGGAAGGTACCGGTGCCTCTGACTGCGGCAAGCTATCTGCTAACTGGCCAGTCTCTGCACTCTCTCCCACCGCCCCTGTAACCGGATTGGGAACAGTGAAGTCGGAGCAAGTCTCCGGGCCTTGCTGTAAGCGGGGCCTGCCTAGAGTCCGACCGAAGGACACGATCCGAAACGACCTTGCCCTCCTCGCCCAGGCTACCCCGCCCCAACACCCACCCCGAGAGTCCCCTCCCCCACCACCAGGTGAATTCACCTCACTGTGGACTGTGACCCTCAGGGGCCGATGTTATGAAGTCCTCCATGCTCCTCCTCGACCAGTGGGACATCACACCCCTCATCTGGGCTTACAGCCTCAACGAGGAGCTCAGACTGGGGACCTCCCCCCTCACCCAAGTCCCCACCTCTTCAGGCTGCCCTGGTCATCCTCTAAGCTAGCAGAGCACTCTCTGGGGAACAGACCCCAAGGGTAATGTATCGCCACTCTCAGTTGTTCCCTGCACTACAGAGGCATCCTCCCCCTCAGAGGAAGAGTGCCCTGGGTCCCCACCTCAACAGTAGGGGGAAGGGCCCCCTTCAGGTTGCTCCTGAACCTCAGGGCCTTCTCTATATCGGAGGACCATGTCTCCCTCCCTCTTTGAAACCACTGGGTGCGGTGGCACTGAAGTGATCTCCATTGCGGAAGCACTCTACCTCCACACTACCATCTACTTGTTCAACCTTCCAGCCCCCGTTGGAACCCTAGGCCCCTTATGATTTCCTGAGGCCGGGTTCAGAATGCGAGCACAATTTTATACGCTGCCAGGGGTCCCGCTTGGAGGTGGTCTCCCTTCCTGGGGCCCGCCTTCTTCTTTTTTCTTGACTTTCCTCCCCCTGAAGCTCCCAACCCTCCCGTCCTCCCCACGCACTTCACCCGCAACCACGCGCCGCAGGTACGGGACATGGGGGTGGTGGGGGGATGGGGGGTGGAGTAGGGGAATAGAGCCTTCACGGACTACAGTGGTAGAACCAGCAGCCCCAGATGGGCCAGCAGTGCTCTCCCGGCCACCGTGGTGGAAGTGGCAGCCCGGGTCCAGGGATCATTCCTGCGAAAATGCCCCACCTTTTTGCAAGCGTGGACAACGCACTTGGCCCGCGTTCCAAAACACGCGATAGGAGAAATCATCCACCTCCACATCAAAACTACCCCTCCGTGTCCGCCCCTGTGCCATCTGTATATACCACACGACGCTTGAATGATATATATGCTGAAGCATCTCAGGATCATCAAACTATACAACAATTTGGTGCGCCCCGACCGCACCTCCCCCAGCTTCCTTACATGTGGGAGCAGGAGAGCACCGGAACAAAAAGTGGGAACGTTGGACAGAATGATGGCAGCAGATGGACCCCGCCATGGTGTCCACCGCCGTCCGCAAAATTCCCACCCGCTGTTATGCCCCTTTCCGGAGCCAGAGCCACCGCCTGTTGAGTCTTCAGTAGAACAACACCTTCCCACTGACCACCGCGCCCGAGACTATGGCTTTCTTGACAACAGTCTCACCCCAGCGCATCTAGAAAGGCCTTGAGGGCAGGTTGCTCTGCATGTACATTTTTTACCCTATGTGTGCGCCCCCATCAACTCTGGCCCTCAGTCTCGGGGACTGCCGACCGATGCGACAAGCTGCATAACTCTGAGGGGCGACGCCATCATTATAGGGCGCGGCACAACACACAGTATCCAATCTTTTTAATCAAAGCAGTCTTTCTGCTGTTGAATGCACCTCCACTCTTTTGCAACAGTTAATGAGCCTTGTGAAGGCTTTCTTGGCAAAGCAACAGAAACAGTCAACTCCTCTTGATAAGATAGGAATGTCTGTGTCAATCCTCCCGCCGTCAAAAATGGAGCTTCCGGAGGACCTTCTTCCCAGGTCTCCGTCGCCCCCGGCTACAACGAAATCCAAGGCACTGTTGCCGCACTTACCCAGCACACCTGGACCGGGCATGTCGGTGTAGGAGGGAGCTTTCCGATGTTATTGACTACAAAACACCGTTCCAGACTCAGCTCCCACCAGTTCAAGTGAATCTTGGCCTTCCGCCAGCCACTGCAGCTCTACGACTTTCCAGATACACACAGACAAACCTTACTAATTAGAGGACTCTTTGAACAAAGAAAGCTTCTGCAGTCCGACAAAGCTCTGAACTGCAAAGTCTGACTGCTTTTGTTCCTCCCCACCTTCCGAAAAGTTCATCAAATCCTCCCGGCCAGCAGCACAGCTCCGCTCCTGGCCCTGCTCTGGGAGTAGGAGTGGGGGCGGATCCGGACCACAATGGTCATGAGCCCCAGGCCGAGTTCGGCGATCGTTTGCCTGGTTCTGCTGCTGTTGAAGGTGAGATGTTGCATCGCGCCAGGGTCTTGGGCCTGTCCCACTTTGGCGTCAGTTCCGCGACAGGCCGTTGGCGCGCAAAGATTTTGTTCACTGCAAGAATTTCGGAGCCCCCGCGCGATGTCGGGACTGGCCCCGCACAATTCCATACCCCTCCGCGCTTCTAATGCGACCGGCACCGCGCGACAATACCATGCCCGTATGCCTCAAGCGACCACGAGGTCGCGTTAATTTGCGAGCCAAGGACGCGTAAGTGGGACAGGCCCTTTACTCCTTGCACAATTTTCACCATCATCACTGTTGGACTGCTAAATTATGGACTGTTTTCATTTCACCCTGCTTGTAAAGATCATGTAATGGACAAAAAGAGTTGGTTATCATGGAACGATAAAAGGCGGGAATGTTAATATGCAGGGGTTTGGGTACTTTGGAAATGTCACGTAGACAAAAAATGCTGGAGAAACTCAGCGAGTGAGGCAGCATCTATGGAGAGAAGGAATAGGCGACGTTTCGGGTCGAGACCCTTCTTCAGACTGATGTGGGGGGGGCCTTCGGAGAGAGGGGAACTTCTTCAAAGTAGACATACCTTGAGGAGATTTTGCAGCGGAGTAGACGAAATGTTTAAGAAACATAGAAAATAGGTGCAGGATTTATAGAAATTAGATTTGTCTTAATTGACAAACCAGAATTATTTATTAGAACATGGTCGCCGTTCATAGATTATTTGAAGGGGTAGAATGGGCCAGAGCTGAGGCTTGACGGAAGCTTGAACCCAGGACTAGACAAATAGTTTTATTTTCTTACCTACGGACCTATCTCCTAAATTGTATTATGGATAGTTTATTTTATGTTTCTAAGTTTTTTTTTCTTTTTCTTTATTTTTTCATTCTATTAAAAAAAATTTAAAAAAATAAAATAGGTGCAGGAGTTGGCCATTCGGCCCTTCGAGCCTGCACCGCCATTCAATATGATCATGGCTGATCATCCAACTCAGTATCCTGTACCTGCCTTCTCTCCATACCCCCTGATCCCTTTAGCCGCAAGTTCCACATCTAACTCCCTCTTAAATATAGCCAATGAGCTCGGCCTCAACTACTTTCTGTGGCAGAGAATTCCACAGATTCACCACTCTTTGTGTGAAAAAAACAAAATTCTCATCTCGTTCCTAAAAGACTTCCCCTTATCCTTAAATTGTGACCCTTGTTCTGGACTTCCCCAACATCGGGAACAATCTTCCTGCATCTAGCCTGTCCAACCCCTTAAGAATTTTGTAAGTTTCTATAAGATCCCCCCTCAATCTTCTAAATTCTTAGCGAGTACAAGCCGAATCTATCCAGTCTTTCTTCATATAAAAGTCCTGCCATCCCAGGAATCAGTCTGGTGAACCTTCCTGTACTCCATCTGGCAAGAATGTCTTTCCTCAGATTAGGAGACCAAAACTGTACGCAATACTCCAGGTGTGATCTCACCAAGGCCCTGTACAACTGCAGTAGAACCTCCCTGCTCCTATACTCAAATCCTTTTGCTATGAATGCCAACATACCATTTGCTTTCTTCACTGCCTGCTGCACCTGCACGCCTATTTTCAATGACTGGTGTACCATGACACCCAGGTCTCGTTGCATCTCCCCTTTTCCTAATCGGCCACCATTCAGATAATAGTCTACTTTCCTGTTCTTGCCACCAAAGTGGATAACCTCACATTTATCCACATTATACTGCATCTGCCATGCATTTGCCCACTCACCCAACCTATCCAAGTCACCTTGCAGCCTCCTAGCATCCTCCTCACAGCTAATACTGCCCCCCAGCTTCGTGTCATCTGCAAACTTGGAGATGTTGCATTCAATTCCCTCGTCCAAATCATTAATATATATTGTAAATAGCTGGGGTCCCAGCACTGAGCCTTGCGGTACCCCACTAGTCACTGCCTGCCATTCAGAAAAGGACCCGTTTGCTCCTACTGTTTGCTTCCTGTCTGCCAGCCAGTTCTCTATCCACATCAATAATGAACCCCCAATACCGTGTGCTTTAAGTTTGCATACTAATCTCTTATGTGGGACCTTGTCGAAAGCCTTCTGAAAGTCCAGGTATAACACATCCATTGGTTCTCCCTTATCCACTCAACTAGCTACATCCTCGGAAAATTATCAGACGTGATTCACCTTTCATAAATCCATGCTGACTTTGTCCAATGATTTCACCACTTTCCAAATGTGCTGCTATCCCATCTTTAATAACTGACTCTAGCATTTTCCCCACTACCAATGTAGAAAGAACTGCAGATGCTGGAAAAATCGTTTAAGAAAGAACTGCAGATGCTGGAAAAATTGTTTAGGAAAGAACTGCAGATACAGGCTTCACTGATAGTGACAATGCAACACAAGGTGATGGAGACACATGAGACCTAGTTGGCTCCAGTAAGTCAAGACCTCTGAAGAAGTCCCGGGAAGCTTCTGCCCATGTGACCCACCTGTCGCCACCAAGCTTGGGTTCCTAAAGTGGTTTTTGTTCTGTTTCAGTACACTGATGCTTAATGCATGTTTGTGATTGGTTGGGGAAGCCATATGCTTCTACTTCGTTTCGGTACCTTCCCGCCAGTATTTGTAATTGGTGTAAGAGTGTACCGAATACATTGATTGATTTGTACGGGTTGCCTCCCCCCTGTACCTTCGCGCCATTTGTTCTCCCACCACTGTATAGGGGTATAAAAGGGTGGGTAATTCGTTAAGGTGTGTCGGTTGTCTTCTGTTCTGTTTGCGCGTGGCTGCTGAGGGCTCGAGTGAGTGGATCCGAGGCCGGCCCCGCGGTGTTGTAGACAAATAAAGAAGGGTATAGACTCCAGTGTTCGACTCAGTGGTTTACTGAACCAGACTAGGGAGAAAGTATTAGATCTGGAATAACATTACCACCGGGACCCTTCATAGAGCTGGCCGCCCGGCCAAACTGAGCAGTCGGGGAGGTGACCAAGTGACCCGATGGTCACTCTGACAGAGTTCCAGAGTTCTGTGGAGATGGGAGAACCTTCCAGTGGGACAACCATATCTGCAGCATCCACCAATCAGGCCTTTATGGTAGAGTGGCCAGACGTCAGCCACTCCTCAGTAAAAGGCACATGACAGCCCACTTGGAGTTTGCCAAAAGGCACCTAAAGGACTCTCAGACCATGAAAAACAAGATTCTCTGGTCTGATGAAACCAAGATTGAACTCTTTGGCCTGAATGCCAAGCATCGTGTCTGGAGGAAACCAGGCACCGCTCATCACCAGGCCATTACCATACTTATAGTGAAGCATGGTGGTGGCTGCATCATTCTGTGGGAATGTTTTTCAGTGGCAGGAATTTGGGAGGCTAGTCAGGATAGAGGAAAAGATGAACCGAGCAAAGTACCAAGAGATCCTTGATGAAAACCTATTCCAGAATGTTCTGGACCTCAGACTGGGGCAGAGGTTCACCTTCCAACAGGACACCGACCTTAAGCACACAGCCAAGACAATGCAGGAGTGGCTTTGTGACAAGTCTGTGAATGTCCTTGAGTGGCCCAGCCAGAGACCGGACTTGAACCCGATCGAACATCTCTGTAGGGACCTGAAAATAGCTGTGCATCGACACTTCCCATCCAACCTGACAGAGCTTGACAGAATCTGCAGAGAAGAATGGGAGAAGTTACCCAAATACAGGTATGCCAAGCATGTAGCGTCATACCCAAGAAGACTTGAGGCTGTAATCGCTGTCAAAGGTGCCTCAACAAAGTGTCTGAATATTTGTGTAAATGTGATATTTCAGTTATTTACTTTTAATTACTTTGCAAAGATTTCTAAACAACTGTTTTTGCTTTTTTTATTGTATTGTATGTAGATTGATGATTTTTTTTTAAAGAATTTATTTTAGAATAAGGCTGTAAAGTAACAAAATGTGGAAAAAGTGAAGCGGTCTGAATACTCTCTGATTGCACTGTTTTATTCTCTTAAAGGTTAAAAGCAGAGTTATTCCAACGGACAACAAACTATAAGCATCCAGTTGTCACACAGCCTACTAATTGGACTGTTCTGACGAGTTTAAATGAGAAATGTTAGCCAATGCTACCAATAAATTTGTTGTGATTGAAATTTTAGAGATGAATGTAAAGCTCCACTTCTAAAATTGGTTCCATTGACTTCAGTGCATGGATCATGGACAAGTTTCCACCCCCTGACCTTGCAGAACAGGCCACAATATCGTATCCATTGACAGACCCAAATTCACCAACATTTCACGTGGCACTTTGTTGTTTTATTTGGCACTTTGGTAGATGATAACACTATTCTAAAGACTTGAGCACTTTATCCAGCCTGAATTTCAGCGCTAAATTTTGCGCGTTTGTACTGTTATTGATATTGTCTTTGAGAGATGTTGCTAATCCGAGTTTCATTTTCCTTTCCAGGTGGAGACAAACATCCAAGAGTGCAATTTGACGAAAATAGATTATTTCAGTGTCCTAGCACATAATATATCCTTCAATAAACGCAACAAAAAACAGATGATCTCATTTAATTCACTGCTATTCGAGGCGAGCTTGCTGAGCACAAACAAGCCTACAAATGAACATTGCAAGCAAGAGGCTGCATTTCCTTGATATATCATCAATTGTGAAGCATTTTATGACTCACTAATGTCATTAAAATGAATGATATGAATATTATTTATATAAATATGAAATTGTAGCAGGGACTTCAGGAGTCCAGCCAAGAATTAGGCAAAAATGAGTTGTGTGAACGAAAAGGTTGTTTATCACTGTACTGTGCTGCTTCCAACTCCAACCCCGTGACCGGGCGTGACCCGACCTTAAATACCCAAGGTCAGACCCCATGATCCAACGCCTCCCACTCTGAGACGCTCAACTCCTCCCTCCTGAGCCAAGGGTTCCCTACCCGTGGCTAGCCACCAGGTACCGTTACATGATTCCCCCCAGAACCGGAGGCACTGAAATTGATGGGACGTTGAATAAGGTGGCCTGACCGCGTAAACACGTCCACCCAAACAGAGTCCTTGACCCGCCCGGAAGAACATATGGGAACCCGCAACGGCAGGCGTCCGCGACGAAGAGGCTGGGCCACCCGAACCGGCTTGCTCAAGTCCAAATGGGCCGGCTTAAGGCACGCCACAAACACAGTCTCTTGCCGACCCCTCATGTCCATTGCAAATGCAGCACCCGAAAAGGACCTTCATAGGGCCATTGCAAGGGCAACTGGTGGGTGTCGCAGCGCAAAAAGATGAATGGGCAGTCGGTGGCACATGGAAAGGGGCCATGCCAAGCCGAGAAGTCAGGACGGGAGACAGGGTGACGACTCCCATAAGAGCATAAGCACGGAGGATGTAGGTTCCCGGGACAGCGTCCCAATGGACCTCCCACCACTTGGCAGACAGCAGTTGGAACAGCGGCCGCATGATCTTAGCCGCCACTAGAACAAACCGGTGATAGAATGTCACCATTCCCATGAACTCCTGACGTCCTCGCACTGTGGGAGGACGCGGGAGCCGTCGTATGGCCGCAACCCTGTCGGGCAGAAGCACTGCTCCGTGCCGGGTCACCCGGTACCCTAGAAAGCCAATGGCCCATAGGCCGAACTGGCACTGTAGATGGTTTATATGCAACCAATAATATAGTTACCTCAGTCCCATTAACCCCGCCTAGTTAACATCAATCATAACGCCTTCCCCTTCCTGGGTGCAGCTCAGTAGAAGAATGTAGCTAGTGCTTGAAGATGTATGTAATACCCTGTGCTATCATTAAAAGATGTTGCACACTTTAAGAGTTTGTAAAGTGTTTATTTACATGGTGTCGAAACTGGAAGACACTTGCGTCTCCTGTCTATCGGGTTTTATTTCTTTTTTTTGATTTGTGCTTTTTGTGCTTAATCTCTCTGGCCATGGCGTCCTCTTGCAGAAAGCCCGCGCAGCTTGTCTTTGATGCTGACATCTCTGAGCGTTGGACCACGTTTGAATTTGATTTTACACACTTTGTCAACGTCGCACACCGCGCTGATCCTGACTCCCTTAAAGCTTCCCTCCTACTCAACCTTGTCGGACCTGATGCCATGAAGAGAGCCAGAACTTTCACCTACGCTCCAGCGGTCCTCGACGACAACAACGTGGTGATTACTCCTGCAGAATCTGCCAGCGACCCCGCTTGCCTGCTACGTAAGTTCAGGGAGATTTGTGACCTGCCCTTGAACCGCATTCTAGAGAGGGCACGGTTCTTTACAAGGAGACAGTTGCCGGATGAACCTGTTGAATGTTTTATTGCTGATTTGCGTTATCTCGCCCAGCGGTGCCGCTTTGGTGACATGACAGACCAGCTCACTAGAGACATTTTAGTAACTGGCATGCATGACCAGAAGCTGCGATGTGAGCTTTTAAGGGATCCGGATCTAACGTTGGAAAAAGCCATGCATGCCTGCAGATTGTCTGAGATCGTTGTATTGCCAGATGACCACCGGGACTCGGGCAAATAAATCTGTCAACCTGGCTGGGTTTAGGAGCCCACAGCCTCGGATGGGAAACAATGCTTTTCTGCCGCGTGCCAACCCTGGTCCTGGTGAAGTGCCCCAAAAAAGGTGCCCAAACTGTAACTACATGCACCACAGACTGTCGACGTGCCCCGCCTATGGCAAGGCCTGTAACTTTTGTAAAAAACTAAATCACTTCTCTGCCGCCTGTCGTTTATTCCGTTCCCGTGGGAGACAGGCACAGACTTCCAGACCCAGTCTAAACATGCTGCGACAATCTGATATCCGTTACGACTCACAGCCCAACTTAGCTGAAACCTCGGGTGCTGGAGCCTGCCTCCGTGCAGAGGCGAATTCAAGAGAAACATGACAGCCAGCGGCGTTCCCACGATCGTGCAGACCACTCGATCCTCTGTTGCCTGGACAGGTTGTTCGGTTGCAGACCGCCGATGGTCACTCCCGTCTGGCTACCGTGGTTGGAGTGGCCGACTCACCTTGTTCGTATCTGGTGGACTATGAGGGTACCATCTACCGAAGAAGCCGACATCACCTGCTTGCGGTTAATGAGCCGAAGCCGCAGCCCCCGGGGCCCTATGTCCCGCCACTCTCATACCAGCAGCCAGCTGCCGTCACAGCTAGTGTTCCCTGCATGCCTCGATCCCCATCTCGAGCGCCTGGTTCCCCTCTGCGCGGGTCCCCTGATGCCTGTCACGGTACTCCCTCTCCTGTTTCTCCCACCCCACTGCCCTTCCCTGGTTCCCCAGCTGCCTCGCGTCCTCCTGTTTCTTCTGCTCTTTCGGGGGAAGGGGGAGACATCCGTACGCGCTCGGGCCGGATCAGCAAGCCACCTGTTCGTTATGGCGATTTTGTTTAATTCTGCTGTTTAATTCTGTTTTTTGATTTTCTAAGGGGAAGGATGTAGATGGTTTATATGCAACCAATAATATAGTTACCTCAGTCCCATTAACCCCGCCTAGTTAACATCAATCATAACGCCTTCCCCTTCCTGGGTGCAGCTCAGTAGAAGAATGTAGCTAGTGCTTGAAGATGTATGTAATACCCTGTGCTATCATTAAAAGATGTTGCACACTTTAAGAGTTTGTAAATTGCTTATTTACAGGCACTTACTAAGGTTGACCGCCATGCTCGCTAAGGCACTGGCACAACAAACGAAGGTGGGCGCAGTGTTCCTGCCTCGTGTGACTCACCACCAGGATGTCGTCCAAGTAGATAAAGGTGAAATAGATAGTAGATAAAATAGAAAGTAGACAAAGCACGCACCCACTATAATGGGGATAGTGCGGACGCCGTAGGTGCGGATGGGGCTTCCGTTCGCCGCGGTCAAGAGGGTGCCCAGCTTTCCGGCCCGCATGTACACTCCGGAAGGAGGCAAAACACTACCCTCTGCTCCAGTGTCCTCCAGGAACCTACGTCCCAAGCGCCAGTCCCAGGCGTACAAACAATGGATTTCGTCAGCCACCGCCATGCCTACCGCCGGCCGGCTCTGGAGTTTCCCGGTAATGCACACAGTTGGCGGCATTGGCAGGCCGCTGCCCCTCAGCGTTGGTGGTAAAAGCACCACATCCTTCTCTCCTGTGCCACTTGTCTGGTCTGTGGCTCTTGTAGGTATGGGCCTCTTGTGGGCGTGGTCCTGGGTCGTTGGGCCTGAATGGCATGCTATCCAGCGATCTAGTGATTCCAACTGTCGGACAGCCACAGCTCGTCGGTGCGCGCCACTAGTCTGAGCGAGTCTTCAAAGCTCTTCCCCATGAGCTGGTGGCGGATGCCACATGGCAAATGCTGCAGGTAAGTGTATTCAAATAGAAGGCTGGGCCGGTGGTTGCCCATGAGCATGAGCATCTCACTCATGAGGGCCGAAGGCTTCTGGTTGCCGAGCCCGCTCCATGCGGCTCGGCCCATAGATCCGGAGCAGCAGCTCCTTGAGACCTGCGTACCCGACCAGCCGTTTCCTGGTCAAGAGCCCCTACCACGTGATGGTACCGGGTCTCGCCGACCATTATGCCACGGACGTGGAACTGGGATTCCACCTGATGAAACCAAACCCTCAGCTGTGAGGTCCAAAAGGTAGGCAGCTTCGACTTCCGGTGGCGCTAATGGTGGAGTAGGGTAAGTGCCAACTAGCTCCACGCGAAAAAACGGGAACTAAATATAGAACTGACCTGCAGAAATCGCTCCGGCAGCCTGTGTGACGTCATCAGACCGCAACTGGAGTCCTAATGTCGGTAGCATGATCCCCCACAAAGGAACCGACTAGAAAAACTACAAGAGGAAAACAACCGAAGGAGGAAGTAGGCCGGTCTGATGCCTCGGGCTCAGTTTTAACATCGTCGCAGGAGGACGTCTCAGTGGCCCAGAAGATATACATAAAGAAAAGTGAAATGGATGAACTTCGCAACAGCATTACAATGGAAATTGCAAGTATAAAAGAAGAATTGGTAAAAGAAAGAATTTTAAAAACAAATTGAATATTAAAGAAATTTTGAAAAGTCTTAAAACGGAGATAAAAGAAGATTTCTTAGAGTTTGAAAATAAAATGACTAATCTTGTGCGTACGAAACTGACTAACATGAAGGAGGAAATGTCAGCAAATTTTGACTTACAAATTAATGAAGTATACGAGAAAATTAAGTTGAATGAAACCAACACTAATGATAATCTGGAAGCGACCTTCACTACAATGCAGCAACAAATGGAGAAACAGGCTGACGTCATAACTCATCTGGAAGTAACAACAGAGACACTCCTTGACGAGAACAAGCGTTTATCAGATTTACTGCTTAAAGTAACTGAAAAATGCATTGACTTGGAGGGCTGTCAGAGAAGACAGAATCTGAGAATCGTGGGCGTTCATGAGGGTAAAGAAGGAAATAAAGATCTCCGTGACTTTGCTGCAGACTTAATAAAAAAAGTCTTGAATTTAGACCAAAAGCCCTTATTAGGGCGGGCACACGGAGTTCTTGGACGTCGCTCGGACTCGAATGCCCCCCCTCCCCCCAGGCAGCTGATAGTGAAGGTCCAATACGATCACGTGTTGGAGGATATCATGAAAAAAATTGCTGGCACAAGAAATCCTATGCTTGATGGAGACAAAATAAGCATATTTCGAGATTACCCTGCAGAGGTGGTCAGAAGGAGAGCGTTATTCAACGAGACAAGAGGGATTCTAAAGAAGATAGACAACTTGAAATATGGATTGCTGTACCCTGCAAGACTGCGAGTCACTTATCTGCAGAAGGAACATTTTTTCACTGATCACAAGAAAGCACTGGCATATGCCCAGAAGATTGTGGGTTCGAGAGAGGATTGAATAATTTACATATAATACCGTCATCTTGCTGAGAACAAATGGAACTTTAATTTGTTATATTCAAGGACTATTGAAAGCTGATAACGACAATCGTGCTGTCCCTCCTGTTATGGACATATTATTTTTTAAATATTTAGTACTAACAATTACTAATCATCAAAAACACTTATTATTATTGGAATAATTAGTTAAAAACATGATATGTTAAATATAAAAAACCAACAAATAAAAAGGTATAATTTAGATATCTTATTAATTGGAATTTGTGATGTTCACCCTTTATCTACATTAGACTAACACTTGATTAATAACTAACTAAGAGAGTAATCGTCTCTCACTATATGATTACCAATACTCTGGACCAAAATAGTTTTAATATAATCCCGTAAATTACTCATATTCAAATTTTTTTTGTAAGCATAGAGCTAGGAATATATATTTTTTTAATCTACGGAAGTCTTTAGATTGACAGCCACGTTAGTGTGGCTGGCACTAACTACACTAAATTTAGATGTAGTTTCTTCTTTTCACATTTTATTAATTTTCTATTTTTTTACTTTTTGTATTTTTTACTTAATTACTATATTAAACTTGAATTTATTTACAAATATTATTTGTGGGGATGTGTCCCTGAGGAGGATTTATTTGAATTAGATTTACAAATCGTCTGTCCTGTGTTCGGGTAGAAGGTCGGGTCTACGGTGCTGACATACCTGCTCTTTTATAGACCACCCTAAAAGCAAGATGCAAGACATAAATAGAAAAAAAGGGGGTCAAGGAATTACGTTTTGTAGTTGGAATGTCAAGAGAGTTAATGAGCCAATCAAGGGAGGTAAGGTATTAGCACACTTAAAATCACTCAAAGCAGATATAACGTTTCTTCAAGAGACTCACCTTAAAAAAGACGCACAACATAGATTGAAAGCAAAATGGATCGCTGAAACATATCAGTCTTCATTTTCCCAAAAGGCCAGAGGTGTCACAATTTTAATTCGTAAAGGTATATCTTTTAAACACATATCAACTATAGCGGACATCAATTATAGATATATTATACTAGTGGGTGAATTATATTTTAAAAAAGTGATGTTTCTCAATGTTTATGGACCAAATTTTGATAATCCAATGTTTTTTAAGAATATACTTAATACTGTCCCGGAGCTCACACAACATAATTTGATAATTGGTGGAGATTTAAATTGTACATTAGATTCCTATCTCGATAGATCAACAAGACAAAGAAAAGCAAAATCCAAAATAAGTGAATTATTAAACTCATATATTAATACCACCAATATCAAGGATGTTTGGAGAATTGAAAATCCATCCGGAAGGGAATAATCATTTTACTCTTCAGTACATAAAACTTATTCAAGGATAGACTACTTTTTAGTAGATTCTAAACTCATCCCATTTACTTATAATTCGAAATATCATAATATTATAATTTTGGATCATGCTCCTTTAACATTCATGATCAAACTAAGTGGTATGACTGACAAGCAGAAACAATGGAGACTTAATCCTCAAATTTTAAATGATAAAGCATGTTATGAATATCTTATCAAACAGATAAATATGTTTTTTGAGACAAATGACTGCCCTGAAATTTCTGCCTCCCTTCTTTGGGAAACATTTAAAGCATTTATACGAGGAGCGTTAATCTCCGCACAAGCCTTTCGTAATAAATAGAACCGCGCCAAACAACTGGTATTGGAAATGGAAATAAGGCAATTAGATATGGAAAACGCAATTGCGCCTTCTTTAATAATACATAATAAAATTGCTGTACTCAAAAATAAGTTAAACCAAATATACTCAGACCAATTCATAAAATGTTATCAAAAGACTAAACAGTTACACTTTGAATTTGGTGATAAACCACAAAAATTACTGGCACACCAACTCCGGAAACAGGAAGGGGAAAAAAACTATATAAAATTAAATCAGATACGGGAGAAATATTAACACTACCCAAGGATATTAATGAGAGATTCTCTCAATACTATCAAACACTTTATTCAACCAAAACGGCAGGGGGTTCTGTAGGAATGGAATTATTCTTACAGAATTGTAACCTTACTGGTTTAGATTTGAAAGAGAAGGAATTATTAGGGGCCGAAATATCAGTAAAAGATATTGAGGAATCTATTAATTATTTAAAACATGGAAAGGCCGCTGGACCAGATGGTTTAAATAGTGAATTTTATTAAAAAAATTAATGACTTGATCTCGCCACTCCTACAGACATTATATACTCAAGCATTCATGCAACAGAAACTCACAGAAACTTTAAATGGATCAACTATAATACATATTCCAAAAACGGATAAGGACCTTGGAGATCCAGGTTCATATAGAGTAATTGCTCTATTAACCATCGATCAGAAAATGTTAACCAAAATTTTAGCACACAGATTAAACTTAGAGATTTATAAATTAATACACCCCGATCAAACTGGCTTTATTCCAAAATGTTATTCATATTATAATCTGAGACGATTATTTTCAACATTATATACTCAAATCGAATAGCTAATGAAGACTCAGCAGTCATCTCGCTAGATGCTGAGAAAGCATTCGACCAAATTGAATGACCCTATTTATTTTCGGTGATGGAAAAATTTCAATTAGGTGAGAAGTTTTGTACATGGGTTAAGTTTTTATATACCAATCCAACAGCCAGAATAATGACAAATCAAATGTTATCAAAAAAAATGATTTATCTTAAGGTTGTAGACAAGGATGCCCATTATCACCGTTACTATTCGCCCTTGTTATAGAACCACTAGCAGAAAGAATTCGAGCTCATCCAGAAATATATGGGTATAATACTAAAAATGCAGTTAATACAATTTCTCTATATGCAGATGATGTATTACTATATATTACAAATCCAGAAATTAGCATCCCTAACCTGTTAAATCTTATAACTCAATTTGGTTTATTCTCGGGATATAGAATCAACTGGAAGAAGAGTGAGATTATGCCAATAATGGAACCTAATTTATATATATTGCAACAATCACCTTTTAAAATAGTGAATGAAAAATTTAAATACTTAGGAATCTATGTGACCAAGAAATATACTTCTTCATTTAAATCAAATTTTGTGCCTTTACTTAATAAATTGCATAAGAATATTCAATATTGGAAAACGCTTCCTATTTCAATGCTCGGTAAAATTAATGCAATTAAAATGATTTTCCTTCCTCAACTTCTATACCTCTTCCAATCAATTCCAATATACCTCCCTAACAATTTATTTTTTTAAATTTACTCTATTGTAACAAGTTTTATTTGGAATTATAAGAATCACAGAATAAGTAAAAAACACGTATGTAAATCTAAGACGAATGGAGGATTACCAAATTTCTTATTTTATTTCTGGGCAGTCAATGTCAAAAATTTAAATTTCTGGTTGAAAGATATGGATCAACAACCAGACTGGTTAAAGATGGAAAAGGAGGATTGTCTGCCATTTGAAATTGGCCCGATTTTCCTAACCCCTACAAAATTGAATAAAAAGATCTATAGTGAAAATCCAATAATACATAGCGGTATTCGAATTTGGAAACAAATAAAAAAGACATTAAAATTGGATAATTTATCACTTTCGCTCCCTATTGCAAATAACCCTTCATTTAAGCCTTCGGTATTGGATAAAGGCTTTACACAATGGAAAAACTATGGAACTAAAAAGATGGGACATCTTTATAGAAAAGGTGTGTTCCTCTCGTTTTTGGAGGTACAACAGAATTATGGATTACATTCAAATAATTTTTTTAGATATTTACAATTGAAAGATTATGTTAAATCACATACACAAGAATACAGAATTAGAGAACCAGAGATTCTAGGTGAATGTTTGAATAAACATCCCAACACAGTCAAATTAATATCATATATTTATAATGTTCTGTTAGATAGCGAGAATCCGTTGACGGAATCACATAGACAAGCAAGGGAAAATGAATTAGTTCAACCCATAACGAAAGATATTTGGGGTGAAAGTCTACAACATATACATCAATGTTCGTTAAAAGCCAGACATTCTTTAATACAATTTAAAATATTACACAGATTGCATTATTCTAAAACAAAATTAAATAGAATTTTTCCTAATATCTCTCCTATCTGTGATAAATGTCAATACTCTGAAGCTAATTGAACCCATACCTTTGTAAATTGCATAAAAATTAAAACATTTTGGGTGGATATTTTAAAAATTATTTCCGTAGTGGTTAATATTCAACTGGATCCTGATCCTAAATTAATAATATTGGGCATATCTGAACAATACCTAAAACTGACAATAAACCAAAAAAATTTCCTGGATTATAGTATAATAACTGGAAAAAAACTACTATTAAAATTTTGGAAAAACCCTGCATCCCCTACAATTAAAATGTAGATTATGGAGATGTCAGAGACCTTAAATCTGGAAAAAATTAGATTTGTCTTAATTGACAAACCAGAATTATTTATTAGAATATGGACGCCGTTCATAGATTATTTGAAGGGGTAGAATGGGCCAGCGCAGAAGCTTGACGGAAGCTTGAACCCAGTTTTCTTACCTACGGACCTATCTCCTAAGTTGTATTATGGATAGTTTATTTTATGTTCTAAGTTTTTTTTTCTTTTTCTTTATTTTTTCGATCTTTTAAAAAAAAACAAAAGGTAGGCAGCTTCAGGCCTACCGCGTTGAGCTCGGACTCGTACATTTTAACATGAACCTGTCCAGGATTCCACTCCTGGTCGTCGGGGTCACCAGTGTAGCGGGGACCTCAGGAGTCCAGCCAAGAATTAGGCGAAAATGAGTTGTGTGAACGAAAAGGGTGTTTATTACTGCACTGTGTTGCTTCCAACTCCAACCCAGTGACCGGGCATGACCCGACCTTAAATACCCCGGGTCGGACCCCATGACCCAACGCCTCCCACTTTGAGATGCTCAACTCCTCCCTCCTGAGCCGAGGATTCGCTACCCGTGGCTAGCCACCAGATACCACCACAAAATTATGAATATGAAAATATTATTTTTGTCACTATTGAATCTCACTATTGAATCTCAATATTATTTTTGAGACAGTGCAGGATGAAACTGATTCTGTGCCATCTTTCGGAGAAGTTCAACCAATCCTCTATCTGTCGCTCAGGTGGAGATAAAAAGTTCCCTGGCACTGTTTCAAAGAGTGGAGTTACCTTTCAACTAACATCAGACCAAAACATTTTGGTTTTCTAATGTTATCTAAAATACTAACATAAATTAAGGTCATGTTTGTTACATTTAGCCATTCATCATTCACCTTCAGGAAAACTATGATGTCTAAGGCGAGTTCAGGCTTGGAGGCTTCTCTTTTACTTTAATTAGCATTAAACCAACGTTTTGGATCTGGCAATTTTTTCTCTGAGACAATTAAAAATATAGATTTTTAAATGTAATCGTATCAAGAATGGGCATTTCTGGGGGTGAAGTATTATATGAAGGAAAAGTGGCAGTAAGAACTACTGAAGTTAGCTGCTTTTATTTTTAAAGAGTGTGTCACATAAGTGGGTTAGATTTCTTTACCAAAATGAATAAGTGTCTCACTTGAAATGGGCAAGACTAGACAGCGCCTGGAGAAGTGACAAACAAGTTCACATCAACTGCTTCTGTTCCGCATTAAGAAGGAGGAAACGTGCAAGTAGAGATGGCAACTGAAATATGTGCCAACAGGCATCCCAAAATCTCCACAGGAAAGCAAGTAGCACCCTCTACAGAGGAGATTGGAAATGTGCTACTCTGGGACAATTATTGCAATATAAGCAACAAAATAACTCTTTTAAATTGATATTTTCGGAAAAGAAAATTTCTGAAATGCAAGTTTATCATAAGGTCCGAACGCTGGGAAAATGAACCAATAACAATGTCTACCAAAGAGAAACGTATTAAACAGAAATCCGAGACAAGATCCAACAATGAAAAAAATGACTGTGCTTTACTATTCAACTGTAATTCAAAATTGATCAATAAATGATCGTTTTGATTTTCCATGGGATTTCAAATCATAAGAATAGAAGTGGATAAATTACAGGAATCCATCACAAATGTAAGATGAATATTCTGTTAAAATCTGTGCAAAGTAATAGAGGGTCACTGTGCAGAATAAATATGAATACAGTATCTCATTCTCTAAGGAACGTTCACCCAGACTGCATCAAGGGGAAATAATAAATTAATTCTTTAGTTGCTGAAGCATTCTCACCTTATCCATCACATAATCAATCAAAATTGTGACATTGTAAAAAGGATTGAGGATACAAAAGATTTCATATAAAATGAGTTATTAACAATATTATCTATAATAAATGGAGGGCTCTAACCAAACCATTAAAGTGTCATAAAGTGCAGAAATGGTGCTGCAGGCACTGCAAAGAATACAAGCCCATGGTCTAACACTCAAATATCAGACAAGAAAAAGATAGAGTTATATGCATGGTATTGTCAATGCTATTTCAGGATGCAATCATGAGAGTGAATCCAACTGATATTAAGACAGATAAATGCAGGGAATCTCCTCAGACACAACATAACATGTTTAGTAAGGAAGTAATCACACCTAGCCCAGAGAAAATGCCATAAGGTATTCTCTACATAACATAATGGGATGGCTGGCAAAATGATTTATATTCCATGTCACAGTTGTATCTTTAAGATTACAGTAGACCCATTTCTGTCTCGTGTTCTGAAATCAAATAAATAACTAAAATTACATTGCCCCTATTTGAATTACTGCAATCTGATCATTTTTCTTTTAAAATATACTTGCATTTTATTGCTGCTATAAGTTTACTAATGGCCTCATTCTGTGAGTGTCTGAGGATACAGAAGCTACAAGTGGACTCATTTTACAAGGCAATCCCTGAAGAGATTTACTAATCATTTATGCATACATATGCAGCGTCTAAATATTAATAGCGCCATACAGTGTACATCACAAAGTTGTTAGCGTTACCACTTGGAAGGTCACAAGGTAACAATATTCACAACAAACATAAGGATCACAAATTGATTACTTTGCACATCATGATGTGTTAAATTTAAATTACATATATATTTTAGAGTAGTGAGATTCTTTTTTCCTGATTTCTTGGCACAAAGTGCATCGTGCTGTTGCCATGGCACCAAGAACCTGCTAGAAAAACTGGTGCCCCATTTTAGTTACAGCACCATCATATTTGCCAAAATCTGTAATATGATCAAAGGCCTCTGCCATTGGACCTTCTTAAGATGACAACTCTCAACAGAGGTAGTTAATTCTGCTTTACGTTCACAGATGCTGCCTCTTTTATTTAAATCTCAAAATGTTCTGCTTGTTTTCAATACCGTGCATCTGAATTTGATCGTATGTACCCTCATAGCTCGTAAAAGGAAATAATGAGGTAGTTGTAAAAAAATTTCCACCGTGTTTTGCAAGTGCATTAATGTTCCTAGTCTCTGCAGCACCAGCATGGATTTATATAGTATGATTGATATAACAAAACATCCATCATCAGGTTGCGCACACTAAACAAAAATCCGACTTTGAAGGAAGTGCCAGAGCATATGCCCAAAAAATTGGCCAGGGAGATAGATTATAAGCAACTTCTAAAAGGAAGAAAAGTGTATAAGTAAATGGCTTTAAGGAGCTTTCTGGAATCCAGAGATTGGGTATTTTAAAGCTGAAGGCTCTGACATCATTCCATCTATTCTGATCTTCTAGTTGTCTGTCAATTACTGTCATATGCTCTCTGGCTGTAAACATGTTTAACAGAAGCTGAATGAGTACTTTTGTTCTTTAATTGAGGTAAAAAATAAACATTTTCTTATCACATGCACTATTATCAAAAGTATGGAAAGCCTGATAGAAGTTTCCTGAATCAAACGTTAATGGAGATTAATTCAAACAAACAAATCAGTGCTGGCAATTAGAACAGAAAAGTTGGTCCATTGTCATGGTATTATGCAGACTTAACATGATTAAGCAACCTCTTGGTATTGGTTTATTGTTGTCACTTGTACCAAATTACAGTGAAAATTTGTGTGAGCTGATGTTTTACCTACAGGTCGTGTGAATGTACCATTTAGGCAAAGATTCATTTCCAAGTAAAACTGAGTACAGGGTTGGCCCTGTGAAGGAGCCGCCAATCCGATATTGAATATTTAACTGCGAAATACCTGCCCTGCATTGGATAGATTGAGTGGAAGGTCTGTGCTTGTCCAAGTTTGCGCTGGTTGCAGTTTGTCTCCCCCAGCCATCTGGCCCAGTGCACATTGACCAGCACAGTTTGCCAGCCTTTGTTAGCAGAGGTTCTTAGTGCATGTATTACCCGAAGCCCAAAGGTTTTGTAGACGTTCCGTGTTAGGATCGGGCACGCAGTAAGCTAGCGAAAGGGCTGTCAGATCAGATCAGCCCCGGTTGCCGAGTGGCCAAAGGGTAGATTTTAATAGGTCGTTATTAAACTGTTTCCATCTATGCGGCATCGCCAGCTCTCTCTCTCTCTCTTCCAGATCCCCCACCCCAACTGTCGACAAAGTCTGACTGAGAAAATGTTCCCACTCATATTACGGGTCGGCTCATGTTCGCCCACTCGCTGGGGCAGGCGGCGCCTCATTCAAAGAGAGAGAAAGAGAGAGAACAGGTCCCGTCAGCTGGGGAGCTGCGACCCACTCCTGAGTGAAGTCTCTATTTTTGGTTGCGGTTCAAATGGCGGTTCAAATTCTCATTATTATCACTGCCCGGTCACCCGTACCCGGCTCCCAACTGTGTGCCCTGACAGACTGGAGCCAACCCCAAAGGTTAAAGTGACAGCATCTTTATTTAAGCCAACCCACCTCAAAAGTTTAACCAGCCTGTTCGAATCCAATGTGAAATTTCCAACCTAGCCCCCGCACAGCACATTCTCCTCGATTCCTTCAATCCAGGAAGGTTGTTTAGATAGGAATGTAAGGTCTGTCAAAATTGGTTGACCACACAACTTGTAATTCGTGCAAATCAATATTGAATTTGAATGGCTGCGACTTAGGCTAATGTCAGGGATTTGATAATTGACAAATTTGTTCCAGGCATTCTTGCGTTTTCAAGGCCGGTGCTGTATTGAATCAATAATTTACATAGATATAATTGTGGATTTGTGCAGCCTGCAGTACGCTGTGGCCTATTGCTGACATATTTGATGGATATATTTATTTATAAATCTCATTGAAATTAATACGCAGGTCCGTACACACACTGTCGCTCAGCTGGAGAGAATGTTTATCCCGAATGACCCATGACCTGGGTATGCGCAGTTGTAATACCAAACTCGCTCATATAGTCACAAATGGCTGGAGAAACTCATAAGACAGGCAGCATCTCTGGAGAGAAGGAATGGGTGGCCTTTTGGGTCGCGACCCTTCTTCAGACTGAGAGTCAGGAAAGGGGGACAGAATATTGTGTTACATCTACATGGAAAACGCAGATAAAAAAAAGTGCTGCAACGAGGTCGGTTAGCAGATTGGAAATACATCCTTAGCCTGCATTCTTTCCATAAAAAATATCATCTTCAGAAAAGGTGCATTATTGAACAGCATACTTCCTTGCAAGCTATTAGTTACATTTCCTTTGGTATTGTTAAAAAATGTTTGGTGCTTGAAATTCTCAGGTTGAGAACACAAATTGGGAAAAGGAAGCTGGGGTAGAATTTGCACCAGTCACTTTGCTATCCATCCATCAGAATTCCTGACCTGATACATCCTCTTGCAGCAAACCATTTCTCATCCTCAAGCCTCCATTAATCGAAATAAATCTGGAGGTGCCAGAGGAAAATCGTAGACTCAACGGGTCGATGGTTGAAAGGGTCAAGAGCTTCAAATTTCTGGGCGTGCACATCTGTGAAGATCTTTCCTGGTCCGAGAACATAGATGCAGTTATTAAGAAAGCTCATCAGCGCCTCTACTTCCTGAGAGGATTACGGAGAGTCGGTCTGTCAAGGAGGACTCTCTCTAACTTCTACAGGTGCACAGTAGAGAGCTTGCTGACTGGTTGCATCATGGCTTGGTTCGGCAACTTGAGTGCCCTGGAGAGGAAAAGACTACAAAAAGTAGTAAACACTGCCCAGTCCATCATCGGCTCTGACCTTCCTTCCATCGAGGGGATCTACCACAGTCGCTGCCTCAAAAAGGCTGGCAGCATCATCAAGGACCCACACCACCCTGGCCACACACTCATCTCCCTGCTACCTTCGGGTAGAAGGTACAGGAGCCTGAGAACTGCAACGACCCGGTTCAGGAATAGCTACTTCCCCACAGCCATCAGGCTATTAAACCTGGCTCGGACAAAACTCTGAACATTAATACCCCTCCATCTGTTATCTGCACTTTATTAATTTATTAATTAATGTGTGTATTTAAGTATATAACTGTAGTCAATGCCTACTATGTTCTGTTGTGCTATGCAAAGAAAGAATTTCATTGTCCTGCCATGAACACGTGACAATAAACTCTTTTAACTCTTTTGATTTTGACTTTGACTAGAAAAGTTATCCTTCATTGAGCCCAAATCTAGAGAGCAGGTCAGGGTTTGGTTGCTGATTTTGCGAAGATGTAAGGGAGTAAGGCAGCTCATCCCAGTAATCCACTACTCCATGCCTGTCCTCTGATTCTCTGCTGGAGAAGAAAGATCTGTTTCTCCTAATCACCTTTGCTCCAAAATTACAATGGCAGCTTTTTCATGTTCGACGATAATAATGCATCATCGTTAAAATTTGGAACAGAAACACAACGTACTTACAGTTGGCAAGGGTCCTGAAATTCTAGTAATGATGATCTCTTGATAAAAATCTCTTGAAGTGGAGGGAAACTCAAGTTTCCTAGAATTAGTTGCATACTTTGTTGTACAAACATTTTATACCCTGCAAAATATTTTCCAGAAAGCAATACCGAAAAATAACATCCATCACACATTTCAATTCAAAATTTTCATTTAATCAATAATTCTAATTGGTTTCCAGCACAATGAGTTATGCAGTAAAGTCAGTAAGGCACTTGGCCAATCCACTTGAGCAAATTTAATGAAAACTTCACATTTCTCTGAAAACAGGGGAAGACCAGTGCATAATTCTTCTTTTTGTACATTTCAGATTATCGAAGACCATCAGAAGAAATGTATTTTCTGAGATTAAACCCTATTGTCTGCCAACTGGTCAGCCGACATTGAACAGAGATTAAGAAATTACAATATTTTCAAGTCTAGACAATGGGCACTGCCTCAAAAAGGCCGCCAGCATCATCTGGGCCCCACGCCACCCTGCCCACACTTTCATTTCACTTCTGCCATTGAAAAGAAGTTATAGGAGCCCAGAGAAAATCCAGGTTCAGAAACAGTTTCTCCCCAACAACCATCAGGCTATTGAACATGACTGTTAATATTGGCCAAAATAGAGATATACAAAATGGAGGATATTTTGCATCTGCAAGGTCTGCTTGGTCAATTTCTGTGTAAAGCTGAAAGCTGCAAGTCAGTGCCACGAAGTCTAGGTCCTAGATTGAAATATCAAATAAGGTGAGGTCCAGATGTCCACTCTATTGTTAAAATGTATGAGTACTTTGCAGGGAAACCCAGAGGTGTTGCAGATGCATTAGCAGGATTGGCTGGCTGCAGAAGGATTGTAAATACTGTTAATAATGTTGCAAGGTGTTTGTGTTACTGTTTGATGATTGGCTGAAGTGTGAAGCCTTGTTTGAATTGTTTACACTCCCCAGGAGAATGTTGCATGACTTGGGTCCACTGACTTCTTTCCAGATGCTTCTGTAGAAACATTGTAATGGGATGCTTTGTAATTGGGTTGGGGAACTGTCAATAACACTTTAATGTAATCAATATCGGTAATTGGATTGTAGGGGCCACCACACCCATGTAGTTCTGCCCCACAGGATTCGATGACCTATAAAAGGTAACCCCCTTGAGGTTTGTTGTCGATCTCCTGGAGGAGCGCTTGGGACTGCGTAACCCTTTGGAGGTGTCTGCTTGCACGAGGCTGAAGGGCTTGGTCAAGCAAAAACAAGGATCGATCCTGCAGTGGTTATGTATTGTGTAGGGGGATTCGTTATTGTTTCTTAAAATAAAAGATTAGTGGTCCAGTGTTTGATTCTGTGTTTTACTGAACTAGACTAAGGGGGGTTAGTTCTAGGAGCATAATTACATTGGGGGCTTGTCCGGGATCTCAACGGACCCCCAGAAACAAGTTTGTTATCGAGGGTGTTGAGCTGTTCCCGATTGCGAGGGGAGAAATCTGCGCCACGGTGTGGTTTTTGCATCGGTTTTCCCACTTCGCTAATCAGAGCGGATCGGTCATTCGCGAACTTGGGTTGGGGTTCCCAACGAGATCGTAGAACAGTAATCTAGTAAGCACTGAGGGCATTCCTGCCTTTTTGGGGTTTGAGGCCCTCTCCTTTTCAGGGGTTCGAGGCCCTCTAAACTAAGATGACAGCGCTTGTTGCAAAATGGTGAGCCTATGTGGGTTTGAGTCCCCGCCTGTGTGGGAATATCTGGATCTCCGAAAAGACAGGGGAGGAGTCTCGTAAAGGTACTGGGAACTCAGTGGTTAAAGTATAAATTGGCCGAAAATACTTTTAACCAATCCTGAGAATTTCATAATCCTAAAGACGTCTGCTTAAAAATTTGAAATTGCGTACTAAAAAATAATTGGACGAAGAAAAAAACGAGATGAAAATGTTAGGTATTTGAATCGATTCAAATTTACTAAATTCAGGACTTCATATTGAAGTGCTGGTTAATTCAAAGTGTATATATTTTCTTCTAAGTTAACCTGTGTACAATAATTTTTTTGCTGTAGTTTAAAGTGTATTTAAGATTGTCATATTGTATTCACTGTGTATTGCCTTTGATTTAAATTTTGAATGGTAGATACACTGTTGTAATAGTGGTTCGAATCGACTGTATAAGAACATAGTTTGATTAAGACTGCTATTATAATTGGAGTCCGACTCGTGGCTATTCAGCCAGGGGTTCAAATCCTTCCGATCACTGTATCGAGGGAATTATTCTGTTTGTTGAAAACACCATGAGGCGGGATTAAAAAATATTGTGATTTTTGGAACTGTACAGTTAACGAATGCGATATTAGACGAATGCTTGTATTTTATATAGGAGTGGGGTTTTGTATGATAATAATAAGTCGTATATTCTCTTGTCTGTGTACGATTTTGCTCGCGTGTTTGGAGCTCATTTGCATGTGTTTAGATTAAGGTTGCTCTGGGAAAGGGAGACTGGCTGCAGAAGTGTGTTTGAGTGTGCTTGACTGTGTTTGATTGTTCACTGGAGCACCTTAACTTTTTGATGATTGAGGATTGTTAAAATTGTTGAAGTTGAGATTGTGTGGATTTGTGGGAAACTGTAGAGGGATTTGGGTACCCGATTGAAAGGATTGATCAGGCGATTGTGTTGTGAGAAGTGCAAGACTGTTGATGCACTAAGGTGCTTTTAGTCATTGTTTGGGAGCGAGTTTGAGAGCCTCAGAGATTGCGAGGGAAATGTGAATTGTTAAGGAGGTGTGAGGAGGTTTAGGCGTTTGTTTCCATTGCCTGCAAATATTCAATTGGAGCGTGATATGACTGAAGAATCTGAAAGCCCATTGCAATTAATATGCAATGAATTTCCACAGAAAGCTGAGAGGTTGAGACATTTTTCGGGAGCATTAAATAAGAAATTAGGGGACAAATTATGGCCGAAGGGAAGCATTAGTCCATTGAATGGAATAAAGTATATAGAGCAAATTATTTGGCAAAATAGTAATAGTGAGGTAGTGTAGGAGTTAATAGGATTATGGAGAAAATATTATAAGGAACAGAAGGCGAATCGAGAAGTCATGAGAATTGCAGATTGGGACAAAACAATTTCAAAACTGGGAGTAAAACTTAAAATTGATGAAGTAAATCGACCTCCAGGCACCAGGAGAGAAGGGTGTAGAGATATAAGAAAGCATAAGGAACAGGAAGGAGACAGATCTCCTGAGGGGAAACTGGCACTGATGAATTTAGAGTTTAAGGACCAGATGGTTGGCATTGTCTTTGAAGGGGGAGATGATGAATATTTGGAAGATTGGGAAAGTGTCAAAATTAAAAGAAGTTTGCAGCTTCCGCCATGTCCCTCTTGCGTTCCCCAGGCTCCACCCACACCTTGTATAACTTGTGCACACAATAGACCTCCAGAGCCTGCAGTACCTTTAACACTTCCTACAGATTCCACATTCAAGTTTGCTGCACAAACAGCAGCAATCAGAACACAAGATTATTTGTCTTCATCCACTCCCCTATTGACAGATAGTCCAGTGGCTCACAGTACCAGGAGCAGACCAAAGAGGTTAGCCCCAGCATTTAAAGAGAAAGAGGATATTAGACATAGTACAGCCACCAGAATATTTTTGCGAGCCTAAACCTAGACGAATTAGATGAGTAGCGAGAGATAGGAGGAAGTCATTTAAAAGATATCGTGAACCCACTAGGGAAGAGGAAGATATATCTGGGAGTGAGACAATAATTGAAGATACCGAGATAGATCCCGATATGGCAGAAAGTACAAAAGCAAAACAAGTAACTCATAGGCAGTTCCCCGTCCATACCCATGGAAGCCCCACGAGATGATGGCAGTGTTAAGCAAGATCCCTGATCGAAATAAGTCACCTGCTTCCTTTGTAGAATACTTAAGAACTACAATGCATGTGTATCATGCAGACCCGAGACCTATGGGCTACAATTCAACAAATAATTACTCCAACAGAATACATCAGATTTCTAACAGCTTTGGGACATCCAACACATGAAGCGTTAGCAAATGTAATAGCCGACAATTGTGTAAGTGAGGAGGCAGTTTTAATTGCCCTTACAAATCCTCTTCAGAAACCAATTGACTTAGCGAGGATATTAGATATAAAACCAAAAATGGGAGAGGGAGCAGATGAATTCTTGGAACGATTTTCGGAATTGTACCCGGATCAATCGGGTGACCTAAATTTTCATAGCGGGGCAAATTCTCTGCAATACTGTGCCATATTGTTAAACTGTCTTTCTACCAATGTGGCTGAATCAATCAGAACTAATAATATGGACTCGTCGGAAAACCATGCCAGTCAAATGGCCAGAGCTGTAAGATACCATTGGAAAGATGGTAGAGGGCAGGGAAGTCATCCTGCAGTAAAATCGGAAACTGAATATGTGGTTAAAACGGAGGCACAAAGCTCTAAATTAAGACCATGGAGTCGTCAAATGTTGAGGAGGAATGGAATGGGAGAAATAAAGAGTCCCAGTCTATCCAGATCATTATTTCAATAACGCACCTATCTTAGAACCAATCTTACTGGGAGCAAGTGGTAGAAGACGGCAAATAATAAGACCCAAACAGTGCTATACTTGTGGTGGGATTGGACATTGGAGTCGAGCCAGTCCGACAAGGGAACGAATGGAAGGAAGGGGTCAGAGAGAGAACTTTCAGGATCAAAGGGGCACTCAGGATCCTAGAGGATACAGAAACATCCAAGATCCTAGAAATTATAGGAGGTTTTTAATTCCAGGAGATTTCAGGGATCCAAGAGAGCAAAGAGGAAGCTGGCCAGAGTATCAGGGACCAGGAAGACAAACACCTTTCTCACAAACTAACCCATTTTCACAGTCCTGACCCACCAGCCAGTCCAGAATTTATGGACAAAGTAACCTGACCTCTACCCCTAAACCCACCCAAGTAATTTACCAAAACAAGAGAATTTTGAGTTGGATGATCAGCCATGATCACATTGAATGGCGGTGCAGGCTCGAAGGGCCGAATGGCCTACTCCTGCACCTATTTTCTATGTTTCTATGTTTACTATGTAATATACCATTATAGTGAAAACTGAATATCATACAACAAGGAACTGTAAACAGTTTCACAATTGCCCACAGAGACAAATTAAAGCAAAGAACATTATAATCACGGGAGCATGTTATAATTGTAACCAATTAGGTCATTGGAGCAAGGAATGCCCAGTAAGAAGACAAAATGGAGCAGAGTGTAAGAGGAATCAAGAAGTAATAAAGAAACTAAGGGAGACAAAGTAACTGTGGTGATATGAAGGAACTTGATAGGAATAAGATTTGGCACTAGTTGAAAGAAGAGGAGGGAGCTGTAGGATACACTGAGGTACCAGTAAGAACGAGCAGAGGCAAGAGACCTAGGAGCAATAGTGGAGAGGAACAATCATTATGGCAGGCCCGAACAATTAGTAGAAATATGTCGAACTAAAATGTTGTTGAGTTTTATCAGGCCTCCAGGACAGTGTTACCTATCTACGTCATCATCTGGGGAGTGAGGTATATGAGCATGTGAACCCTCAAGAACGGGCAGAAAACACAGCTCAGGTAGGATGTGTGGACATCAATCCCATCCAAGCAGCTGCCCAGAAAGTGGTAACACTTGTCCAAGAAGATCATAGGCTACCAGCAGCACTGACAAATTGATTAGGGAAATGCCAGAATAAAGCTAAAACAAAACTATCTACAAGAACTATAGGAATTGCTCCTCACAGAAACATCCCTACTCTTGCAGCTCTGAAACTTAAAAAAGAAAATCAATATAAACTGGTATAAAATTTAACAGCAATTAACTCAGTTGAAAAGATGCTCCATTAATATACTAGTGAAAAACCCTGCTAACATCTTAACTAACCCAACACCGTACCAGCAAGGAAGACGAATCGAGTTACAGTAAATTAAAAAGGTACAGGATGCCTCCAGAGAGATCAAGGCAGGCTCCAACTTTGGAAAGATCATTGTACAACAATTCCTTCTAGCTCTACTGCACTACTTTGTCTGAAAGGGCTATCTCAAGTCTAAAAATATGGGAATAGACATTGTTCTGTGGCCCAGGGACACCCTCTATCAGGAAATTATTGAAATGACTTTAAAATCTAACACTTAACAATGGCCTATCAGGATGGCATGGGATCTATTTCAGAGATAGTTGAACATTTTGATTTAATAATAATATAATAATAATATATTTTATTGTCATTACACATAAGTGCAACGAGATTTGGTTTGCAACTTCCATCCGATGTCATAACTTAATCGACAAATAAAATTTAGGTTTAAATACCCTGAGAACAAGGTTTGTAAAAACGAACATTAGACCAGTAAAATCAACACAGACTAAAGTGCGAGGCCGGGGGAGACAGTCCATGGGGGTGGGGGGGGTCTATGATAGACCCTCAGGAATACCATAGTATGAAATCAAAATGTAATAAAAATGATCTATCTCCATCATGTGACTGCGGAGATGACCGACCACGTTCTAGCCTTGACTTTAGTGTTGAGAGAATTATGTAGTAGAGTAGGAGCAGCATATAGTGAGTGAGAGGATTTTGTTGAAGATAGAAGGAAGGAATGCATGGGTACATCTCCACCACAGTAAGAGTATCAGTGGAAATAGGGACTGCTAACATACTTTATTCCATGTTCTCTTAGAAACTTTGTACTCTACTATGGATCAAGCACAGATGAATTATCAAGATGGATGGAGGGGATTTGTGCCCATGAAAACGCGGGAGATGAACACTCATAGACAATAGACAATAGGTGCAGGAGTAGGCCATTTGGCCATTCGAGCCAGCACCGCCATTCAATCATGGTTGATCATCCCCAATCAGTACCCCGTTCCTGCCTTCTCCCCATATCCCCTGTCTCCGCTATTTTTAAGAGCCCTATCTAGCTCTCTTGAAAGCATCCAGAGAACCTGCCTCCGCCGCCCTCTGAGGCAGAGAATTCCACAGACTCACCACTCTCTGTGAGAAAAAGTGTTTCCTCGTTTCCGTTCTAAATGGCTTACTCCTTATTCTTAAACTGTGGCCCCTGGTTCGGGACTCCCCCAACATCAGGAACATGTTTCCTGCCTAGTGTGACCAAGCCCTTAACAATCTTATATGTTTCAATGAGATACCCTCTCATCCTTCTAAACTCCAGAGTGTACAAGCCCAGCTGTTCCATTCTCTCAGCATATGACAGTCCCGCCATCCCGGAAATTAACCTTGTAAACCTACATTGCACTCCCTCAATAGCAAGAATGTCCTTCCTCAAATTAGGGGACCAAAACTGCACACAATATTCCAGGTGTAGTCTCACAAGGGCTCTGTACAACTGCAGAAGGACCTCTTTGCTCTATTCGATTCTTCTTGTTATAAAGACCAACATGCCATTTGCCTTCTTCACTACCTGCTGTACCTGCATGCTTACTTTCATAGACTGATATACAAGGACCCCCAGATCCCATTGTAATCCCCTTTTCCCAACTTGACGGCATTTAGATAGTAATCTGCCTTCCTGTTTTTGCTACCAAAGTGGATAACCTCACATTTATCCGCATTAAACTTCATCTGCCATGCATCTGCCCACTCCCCCAACCTGTCCAAGTCACCCTGCATTCTCATAGCATCCTCCTCACAGTTCACACTGCACCCAGCTTTGTGTCATCTGCACATTTGCTAATGTTACTTTGAATCCCTTCATCCAAATCATTGATGTATATTGTAAATAGCTGCGGTCCCAGCACCGAGCCTTGCGGTACCCCACTAGTCACTGCCTGTCATTCTGAAAGGGACCCGTTAATCCCTACTCTTTGTTTCGTGTCTGCCAACCACTTCTCTATCCATGTCAACACTACCCCCAAAAAAATGTGCCCTAATTTTCCCCACTAATCTCCTATGTGGGACCTTATCAAATGCTTTCTAAAAGTCCAGGTACACTACATCCACTGGCTCTCCCTTGTCCATTATCGTAGTTACATCTTCAAAATATTCCAGAAAATTAGTCAAGCATTATTTCCCCTTCGTAAATCCATGCTGACTTGGACCGATCCTGTTACGGCTATCCAAATGTTCGGCTATCTCATCTTTTATAATTGACGCCAGCATCTTCCCCACTACCGATGTCAGGATAACTGGTCTATAATTCCGTTTTCTCTCTCCCGCCTTTCTTAAAAAGTGGGATAACATTAGCTACCCTCCAATACACAGGAACTGATCCTGAGTCTATAGAACATCGGAAAATTATCACCAATGCATCCACGATTTCTAGAGCCACTTCCTTATAAACAATCTTCCTGATATACTAGTGGTCAGAGGAACTGAAGGAAATCCCCATTAGGCAGGAAATGGTGTTGGATAGACTGATGGGACTGAAGGCTGATAAATCCCCAGGACCTGATGGTCTGCATTGTGTCCCCAGGGCCTGATGGTCTGCGCGATGAGTCGCGCTCGCCCATCGAGCGTGACTCACGTTGCAGCGGCCCCTACAGCCTGTCTGTCTTTTTTTGTTTTTTGTCTAGTTAAATGTAGTTGTTTGTGTTTTTTTTGTATTGTCTTCTAACTGTGTATATGTGCGGGGGGGGGGGGGGGGGGGGGGGGGGGGGGGGGGGGGGGGGGGGGAAGGGGGAAACATTTTTAATCTCTTCCCTGCACGGGAGACCTGACTTTTTCCCTGTCAGGTCTCCGTTGTCGTTGGGGCCTGGTGCCGTGGAGCGGCCTCCGACCGGGACGACCTGGGGGCTCCAGTCACGGAGCTGCGGACTTACCATCGTGAGGCTGGCCGGCCTCGGAGCGTGGGGAGCGGTGGTGGATGGCCGCTGCGGCCCGACTCCGGGCTCCAGTTCCGGCTGTGGCCCGACTCCGGGGCTCCAGCTCCGGCCCGACTCCGGGGCTCCAGCTCCGGCTCCAGCTCCGGCCCGACTCCGGGGCTCCAGCTCCGGCTCCAGCTGCGGCCCGGCTCCGGCTCCAGCTGCAGATTGCTGACGGTGGACTGTTGGGGTGTCGGGAGCTCGCGGGTCCGGGTGGGAGACCGCTCTCCGGAGCTCCGCAACACAACTTCTCCAGCCCGTGTCGCGGGGTTGGAACGACCCGGAGCGGGGCCGAGCATCGCCCGGCGCGGCTTTAATGGCTGCGGGACATTCCAGCGCCCGCCGGGGGCTCCAACTTTGTGACTTTGGGCCTGGAGCGGGGCCGTACATCACCCGGTGCAGCCTCAATGGACGTGGGACTTAACACCGCCCGCCTGGGGCTTCGACATCGGGAGAGAGATGGTGCGGGGGAGAGAGAAGAACTTTGCCTTCCATCACAGTGAGGAGGAGATCCACTGTGATGGATGTTTGTGTGAATTTAATTGTTTGCGTGTTTTTTTATGAATTGTTCTGTTTGTTTGTTTGTTTGTATGGCTTGTAGAAACGGAGTTTCGTTCGAGCCTCTCTGAGGTTCGAATGACAAGTAATAAAATAAAATCAAATCCCAGGGTATGTAAGGAAGTGGCTCTAGTCAGCCATGGTCCCTTGTCAGCCATGGTCGTCCCTTTCTCCCCTTGGAATCTTTCTTCCTCCGCGAATTGAACTGATCCTGCACCTTCTGTATTATTCCTAGTAACACCTGCCATTTTGTTCTACTGTCAACCCTGCTAATGTATCTTTCCAGTCAACTTTGGCCAGCTCCTCCCTCATGGCCCCATAGTCCCCTTTATTCAACTGCAAAACTGACACCTCCAATCTACTCTTCTCCCTCTTCAATTGTAGATTAAACCTGACCATGTTATGGTCACTGCCTCCTAATGGCTCATTGACCTCAAGGTCCTTTATCAAGTCCGGTTCATTACATAACACTAAATCCAGAATTGCCTTCTCCCTGGTAGGCTCCAATACAAGCTGTTCAAACCATTGCACTCTACAAAGTCCCTTTCTTGGGGTCCAGTACCAACCTGATTTTCCCAGTCTACCTATAACCATATAACAATTACAACATGGAAACAGGCCCTCTCGGCCCTTCCAGTCCGTGCCGACCATTTGTTTTCCCCTAGTCCCATCTACCTGCACTCAGACCATACCCCTCCATCCCCTTCACGTCCATATACCTATCCACTTTACTTTTAAATGTTAAAATCGATCCTGCCTCCACCACTTCTGCTGGAAGCTCATTCCACACAGCCACCACCCTCTGAGTAAAGAAGTTCCCCCTCACGTTACCCCGAAACCTCTGTCCCTTAATTCTCATGTCATCCCCTCTTGTTTGAATCTTCCCTACCCTCAATGGGAAAAACGTATCCACGTCGACTCTGTCTATCCCTTTCATCATTTTAAAGACCTCAATCAAGTCCCCCCTTAACCTTCTGCGCTCCAAAGAATAAAGACCTAACTTGTTCAACCTTTCTCTGTAACATAGTTGCTGGAACCCTGGCAACATTCTAGTAAATCTCCTCTGTACTCTCTCTATTTTGTTGACATCCTTCCTATAACTAGGCGACCAAAATTGTACACCATACTCCAGAATTGGTCTTACCAATGCCTTGTACAATTTTAACATTACTTCCCTACTCCTATATTCAATGCTCTGATTTATAAAGGCCAGCACACCAAAGGCTTTTTTTACGACCCTATCTACATGCGATTCCACCTTCAGGGAACTATGCACAGTTATTCCTAGATCCCTCTGTTCCACAGCATTCCTCAATTCCCTACCATTTACCATGTACGTCCTATTTTGATTTGTCCTGCCAAGATGTAGCACTTCACACTTAACAGCATTAAACTCCATCTGCCATCTTTCAGCCCACTTTTCCAAATGGCCCAAATCTCTCTGTAGACTTTGAAAATCTACTTCATTATCCACAACACCATCTATCTTAGTATCATCTGCATACTTAGTTATCCAATTTTCCATCCCATCATCCAGATCATTGATGTACATGACAAACAACAGTGGACCCAACACAGATCCCTGAGGCACCCCACTGGTCACCGGCTTCCAACCTGACAAATAGCCATCCACCATTACTCTCTGACATCTCCCATTCAGCCACTGTTGAATCCATCTTGCTACTCCGCCCTTAACACCCAAAGATTGAACCTTCTTAACCAACCTTCCATGGGAAACCTTGTCAAAGGCTTTACTGAAATCCATATAGACAACATCCACTGCTTTACCCTCATCAATTTCCCTAGTTACCGCTTCAAAAAATTCAAGAAGGTTTGTCAAACATGACCTTCCAGGCACAAATCTATGTTGACTGTTCCTGATCAGACCCTGTTTATCCAGATGCTTATATATATTATCTCTATGTATCCTTTCCATTAATTTGCCCACCACAGACGTCAAACTAATAGGTCTATAATTGCTAGGTTTATTCTTTGAACCCTTTTTAAACAATGGAACAACATGCGCAGTACGCCAATCCTCCGGCACTATTCCCGTTTCTAATGACATTTGAAATATTTCTGTCATAGCTCCTGCTATTTCTACACTAACTTCCCTCAATGTCCTAGGGAATATCCTGTCAGGACCTGGAGACTTATCCACTTTTATATTTTTCAAAAGTGTCAGTACTTCCTCCTCTTTGAATCTCATAGTTTCCATACCTACCCTACTTTTTCCCCTTAACTCACAGAGTTCAATATCCTTCTCCTTGGTGAATACCGAAGAAAATAAATTGTTCAATATCTCCCCCATCTCTTTTGGCTCTGCAGATAGCTGTCCATTCTGCTTCTCTAATAGTCCAATTTTATCCCTCGTTATCCTTTTGCTATTAATATAGCTATAGAAACACTTTGGGTTTACTTTCACCTTTCTTGCCAAAGCAACCTCATATCTTCTTTTAGCCTTCCTAATTTCTTTCTTAAGATTCTTTTTACATTCTTTATACTCCTCTAGCACCTCATTTACTCCATGCCTCCTATCATTATTGTAGATATCTCTCTTTTTTCGAAACAAGTGTCCAATTTCCCCTGAAAACCATGGCGCTTTCCAATTTTTACTATTTCCTTTCAACCTAACAGGGACATAAAGATTCTGTACTCTTACAATTTCCCCTTTAAATGTCCTCCATTTCTCTTCGACATCCTTCCCATGAAACAAAGTGTCCCAATTCACTCCTTTAAAATCCTTACGCATTCCCTCAAAGTTAGCCTTTCTCCAATCAAAAATCTCCACCCTAGGTCCAGTTCTGACTCTCTCCATAATTATATTGAAACTAATGGTATTGTGATCACTGGTCCCGAAGTGCTCACCAACACATACCTCCGTCACCTGACCTGCCTCATTTCCTAACAGGAGGTCCAGCACTGCCCCTTCTCTGGTCGATACCTCTATGTACTGCTGCAAAAAAACTATCCTGCGCACATTTTACAAACTCCAAACCATCCAGCCCATTTACAGAATGTGTTTCCCAGTCTATTTTTGGAAAATTGAAATCTCCCACAATCACTACCTTGTGCTTACTACTAATATCTGCTATCGCCTTACATATTTGCTCTTCCAATTCTCGCTCCCCATTTGGCGGTCTATAATACACCCCTAAAAGTGTTGCTACACCGTTCCCACTTCTCAGTTCCACCCAAATAGCCTCCCTAGACGGGCCCTCTAATCTATCCTGCCAAAGCACCGCTGTAATATCTTCTCGGACAAGCAATGCAACACCTTCCCCTCTGGTCCGTCCAATTCTATCACACCTGAAGCAACGAAATCCTGGAATATTTAGTTTCCAATCACAGCCCTACTGCAACCATGTTTTCACTGATTGCCACAACATCATATTTCCAGGTGTTAATCCAGGCTCTAAGTTCATCCACCTTACTTACAATGCTCCTAGCATTAAAATATACACATTTTAGAAACCCACCGTCCCTTATTCTCTGTCTATTATCTTTTTCATCTTTCTTGCCTACATTTTGGGTCCGAGTGCTTCCCTTCTCTGCCTCTTGCCCCACACCCTGACCCCTAGCCCCCTCTACCCGAGTCCCTTCCCCCAGCCTTTCTAGTTTAAAGTCTCCCCAGTAGCCTTTGCAAATCTCCCTGCCAGGATATTGGTCCCCCTCGGGTTCAAGTGCAACCCGTCCTTTGTGTACAGATCATGCCTTCCCCAAAAGAGGTCCCAGTGATCAAGAAACTTGAATCCCTGCCCACTGCACCAGTCCCTCAGCCACGCATTTATCCTCCACCTCATTTCATTCCTACTCTCACTGTCACGCGGCACAGGCAGTAATCCTGAAATCGTTACCCTTTTGGTCCTTCTCCTTAACTTTCCCCCCCAACTCCCTAAATTCTCCCTTCAGGACCTCGTCACCTTTTCTGCCTATGTCATTGGTACCTATGTGTACCACAACATCAGGCTCCTCTCCCTCCCTTATCAGAATCTTTTGGACACGTTCTGACACATGCGAGACCCTGGCACCAGGGAGGCAAACTACCATCCGGGTCTCCCGACTGCGTCCACAGAATCGCCTATCCGACCCCCTAACTATAGAGTCCCCTATTACAATTGCCCTCCTCTTTTTGCTACCCTTCTGAGCATCAGGGCCGGTCTCTGTGCCGGAGGCCCGGCCGCTGTTGCTGCCCCCCAGCTAGGCTGCCCTCTTCAATCGTACTCAAACCCGAGTACCTATTTTCCAGTCACAGGGGTACTCTCTAGCCCCTGCCACTGCCCCTTGCCCTTCCTAACTGTGACCCACTTGTCTGCCTCCTGTGGTCTGGGAGTGACTACCTCCCTGTAGCTCCTCTCTATTACCTCCTCACTCTCCCTGACCAGACGGAGGTCATCGAGCTGCTGCTCCAGGTTCCTAACACAGTCCTTTAGGAGCCCCATCTCAACACACCTGGCGCAGATGTGGATGTCTGGAGGGCTAACAGATTCCCTGACCTCCCACATCTGACATCCAGAACAGTACACTGCCCTTGCCTTCATACTGCCCCCTTACACAGGATACAATATCAACACAATACAAAGTACACAACAAACTGCTGGAATCTGACTGCCAATCAGCTGCTTACCCTAGTCCACTTCCCACCAATCAGCGGCTTCCTCAAAAAACCCACTTCTCCAAATGGAATGTTATGGATTTAGGTAAAAACAAGCCCCGCGCTTGATTTTAAACCTTACCGGTCGGGTGTCGCTCCTCCCCCTCCTCCTCTTCCAATGGCTCCTGTGGGCCTCTGAAAAAACAAGCCCCGCGCTTGATTTTAAACCTTACCGGTCGGGTGTCGCTCCTCCCCCTCCTCCTCTTCCAACGGCTCCTGTGGGCCTCTGAAAAAAACAAGCCCCGCGCTTGATTTTAAACCTTACCGGTCAGGTGTCGCTCCTCCCCCTCCTCCTCTTCCAACGGCTCCTATGGGCCTCTCATTCTCCCTGTTATGGGAGATTTCAACCTGCATGTTGAAATCTCCCATAACAACCACAGCATTACTTTTACCACATGCCAATTTCAACTCGATTCAACTTGCGCCCTATGTCCAGGCTACTGTTTGGGGGCCTGTAGATTAGTCCAATTAGGGTCTTTTTACCCTTACAATTCCTAAGTTCTATCCATACTGACTCCACATCTCCTGTTTCAATGTCACCCCTTGCAAGGTACTGAATTTCATTCCTCACCAACAGGGCAACCCCACCCCCTCTGCCCACCTGTCTGTCTTTTCGATAGGAGGTATACCCTTGAATATTCAGTTCCCAGCCCTGGCCCTCTTGCAGCCATGTCTCAGTAGTTCCCACATCATACTTGCCAGTTTCTAACTGAGCCTCAAGCTCGTCCACTTTATTCCTTATACTTCGCGCATTCATATACAGCACTTTGACCTCCATATTCACTTCCCCCCTCGCACCGCTTGCAATTGGCCCTGACCTTACTCTGTTGTCCATTCTCAAGCTTTCCTTCCCATTAATTCGAGAATCTTTTATAATTTTTCCTGTAGCCACTTCCCATTCAACTCCATCTTTATACTCCCAATTTGTCAATCCCTCCCCCCCACTATTTAGTTTAAACCCACACGTGTAGCCCTAGCAAACCTGCCTGCCAGAATGTCAGTCCCCCTTCAGTTAAGGTGTAACCCGTCCCTTTTGTACATGTTACCAGAAGAGATCCCAGTGGTCTATAAATCTAAATCCTTGCTCCCTGCTCCAGCCCTTCAGCCACACATTCAGATCCCCTACCTCCCTATTCCTGTCCTCACTAGCACGTGGTACTGGAAGCAATCCAGAGATAACCACCCTAGAAGTGGCATTTCAGTCTTCTTCCCAACTCTCTTACATAATGTTGGAGAACCTCCTTCCTCTTCTTCCCGATGTCGTTTGTGCCTACGTGAACAACTACTGCCAGCTGTTCACCTTCTCTCTCGAGGATGTTCAGGATTCGGCTCGTGACATCCTGATCCCTGGTACCAGGGAGGCAATAGACCATCCTCGCATCTCGTCTGCCGCCACAGAATCTCGTGTCCACTCCTCGGACAAGAGGGCATACCTGTTTTCATTAGGCACAGCCACCTGAGTCTTCTGCACTCCACGATTTCCACCCTTTCTCTCTGTCACACACCTTGGTTCTTTCTGTAACATTGGCGTCATTACCTCACTGTAGGTCCTGTCCAGGAAACTCTCGTTTTCCCGGATGGCCCTGAGGTCATCCAGCTGCTTCTCCAGTGCCCCAACACGGTCCTTTAGGAGCTGAAGCTGGACGCACTTGCCACAGTTGTAGCAGCCAGAGGCTCCATCTGTGTCCCTGGGCACCCACAATCTGCAAGCCTGTCTCATCTGCCCGACATGTGTTCACCGCGTTCCGTCCTCTTGAGCTTTATGCGTATCCTCCTTTCGTCAGCCTCCTTGCCAAAGACTCTCGAGCCAAAGACTCACAGGGCACTTCCCTCACAAGGCCGCTCCCTAAGAGCCGTCTTGCTTATATTGACTGATAAATTGCCTAATTTACCAATTTACAAACCAAATTACTCAGTTTTAAATTGTTTTCCCCCTCTGACTCACTTCTAACTCTCCTCCCACTTGGGCTAGAGCCAATCAGTGCTTTTTCCTGCTTCTCTTTGCTGCTGTTTCTTCAAAATCCACGGGAGCTCTGAGGTAAGTCTACCTGTGCTTTGCCTCTTTTTTTCCAACTGTTATCCCCCTCTGACTCACTTCTAACTCTCCTCCCACTCGGGCTAGAGCGAATTGGTGCTTTTTCCTGCTTCTCTTTGCTGCCGTTCCTTGAAATTCCACGGGAGCTCTGAGAGGATTTTGGATTTCAGTCTGCCATCAGACAGAAATCATGAAGCTACGCCTACGCAAACTCGGGAAGCTTGGTGAAATTCTGGGAAAATGCATCAGCTTCTTTTTGTTAGGATATCTGTTAGAATAAAGCAGCCACTGTTGTACTTTGGTTATCATGAAAAAATGGAGGAATGTTAATATTGGCCAAAATAGAGATATATAATGGATAAATGGAGGATCTTTTGCATCTGCAAGGTCTGCTTGGTCAATTTCTGTGTAAAGCTGAAAGCTGCAAGTCGGTGCCAGGAAGTCTAGAACCTAGATTGAAATATCAGATAAGGTGAGGTCCAGATGTCCTCTATTGTTAAAATGTATGAGTACTTTGCAGAGAAAGCCAGAGGCATTGCAGATGCATTAGCATGATGGGCTGGCTGCAGAAGGAGTGTAAATACTGTTAATAATGTTGCAAGGTGTTTGTGTTACTGTTTGATGATTGGCTGAAGTGTGAAGCCTTGTTTGAATTGTTTATACACCCCAGGAGAATACTGCATTACTTGGGTCAACTGACTTCTTTCCAGAAGCTTCTGTAGAAACATTAAAATGGGGTGCTTTGCAATTGGGTTGGGGAACTGTCAATAACACTTTAATGGGAAGGGAATGGAGGGGTATGGTCTGAGTGCAGGTAGATGGGACTAGGGGAAAACAAATGATCGGCACGGACTGGAAGGGCCGAGAGGGCCTGTTTCCGTGCTGTAATTGTTATATGGTGTTATATGTAATCAATATCTGTGATTGGTTTGTAGGGGGCCACCACCCCCATGTAGATCTGCCCCCACAGGGATCGATGATTGATGAACCCACGAGGTTCGTTGTCGATCTTCTGGAGGAGCGCGTGGGACTGCGTAACCTTTTGGAGGTGTCTGCTTGCACAAGGCTGAAGGGCTTGGACAAGCTACAAGGGTCAATCCCGCAGTAGTAACATATTGTATAGGGGATTCGTTGTTGTTTCATAACTTAAAAGATTAGTGGTCCAGTGCTGACTTGGTGTTTTACTGAACTAGACTAAGAGGGGTTAGCTCTAGGAGCATAATTACACTACAAGCTCCAATAAACTCCAAACAGCCTGGATTGCACTAGGGACTCGGTCTTTGTTTTTTGCATTATTATTCATTTACTGAACTTTTTGTTGTCTGCTGAGCACTATATTTGCATTTCTGGTGAGCAGCTGGATATAAGAATTTTGTTGTTCCACTAAAAAAAGACACAAAGTGCTGTAGTAATTCAGTGGGTCAGGCCTCATCTCTGAAGGAGGGACCCGACCCAAAATATCCACTAAACACCCTTGATTCTCTTGAATTCGCAGGCAGGCAGTGTTTGTAGGCTGCTGGTTGCCATTAAGTAAGTAGTGGAGACAAGGAGTTTGGGAAATTATGTGGAAAACTTAGTAAGCATCTGCAGTGCAGATTGGTGTGAGGGACATCATTCAGGTGCATTGGAATAGTAGCCGATTAATACATATAACAATGCAAGAGATCGCATCACCAGAATCTTGAATACAAATGAAAACCAGTTTTGCAATTTAGGAAAGGATAGCTGCTTGAATAAACAAAATTATCTGCAGAGATAAAGGCTGCTGGATTCCAAACAATGAATGTGCAGGGTGTTCTTGTCAGTCGAGATGTCCTCCCAATGTAAATATGCAGAGCCATTAGATCACAATAAAAATGTTGCCAAAATTGTATTTAATTGCTCACTGTATCTTTGAGTTTAAAGAATATAAAATGTGTGTTTTTGAATTCAGTGAGATTTTTCTGAGATTTCTGAAATTCTTCTGAGCTGGGGAAGCGACAGTGAAAGGAGTCTGGAATTATCAGAGCTTGGGTCACGGGTGATCACCACCTGTTTGGACAGGTACATGAATAGGAAAGGTTTAGAGGGATATGGACCAAACGCACGTAGTTGTGATTGGTGGACACGGGGCACCTTGGTCGGTGTGGCAAGTTGGCCAAAGGGCCCGTTTCCATGTTGTATGACTCTATTTATTTCTTTCAGAATGTCTGTGTATCAAGCTGAATAAAACTTTTTACATTTGTATTTCCCGTCAATTTGGCTCTTTCAAATTCACATCAGTTGGCATTTTTCAGCTCAGCCAGGTTGTACTGATCGTTAAGAGAATTGTTGTTTAGGACACAACATGCTGGAGTAACTCAGAGAGTCTGGAAACTTCTCTGGAAAACTTGGATAGGTGATATTTTGGGTCGGGACCCTCCTTCAGAGATGAGGCCTGACCCACTGAGTTACTACAGCACTCTGTGTCTTTTTTTTGTAAACTGGAATCCACAGTTCTTTGTTTCTACTCTATGAATTGATTTTTTCAGTGTGGTTATGAGATGTTATGCAAGCAGGGTGGGTGGTTCTAATTTTTTTTTTAAAAGGTGTTGTTAGAACCGCACTCCATTCAGGTATGTGCACAGTATTCCATCACATTCCTGACGTGCTTTCTGATAGTAGAAAGGCTTCATGGACTCAGAATGCAAGTCACAATGCATCTTATAGCTGCTGAATTTGCCAAAACAATTAAATTTCTAATTGATGATGAGGATGTTCAGGGATTTATTAAATATTGAAGATGGTTAAATATTGAAGATGGTTAACTTATATGGCCAGAATTCGGGGGCATGAGCTATAGTGAGAAGTTGAGCAAGCTAGGACTGTATTCCTTGGAGCACAGGAGGATTAAGGGGTGATCCTATAGAGGTATACAAAATCATGAGAGGAATAGATCGGTAGACACACTATGTTTCTTGCCCAGATTATTGGAAATCGAGAACCCGAGGACAATGGTTTCAGGTGAGGGGGGAAAGATTTATTAGGAACCGGAGGTATAACCTTTTCACAAAGAGTGATAGGTGTATGAAACGAGCTGCCAGAGGAGCTAGTTGAAGCAGGTATTATCACAATGTTTAAGAAACATTTAGACAGGTACATGGATAGGACAACTTTAGAGGAATATAGACCAAACGCAGGCAGGTGGGACTAGTGTAGATGGGACCTGTTGGCCAGTGTGGGCAAGTTGGGCCGAATGACCCGTTTCCGCGCTGCAAGACTCTATACACAACGTTGTGGTCCACATGTTGGGAGGGATATGTTAAAACAAATCAAATGAGGCTTCACGAGTTGCATTAAAGGAGAAAAATGAGCCAATCAGATATGCATTTCAACAAGAGCTTTCATAAGGTTCTAATTGACATCGCAAAGACAAAGAATAAAAAGAGGTGTGGCAAATTGGATCTGAAATTAACTCAATGGCAGGAATCAAATTGTATGGTGTGTTTTTGACTGAAAGATTCACTGATCGGGTTCTAAAAGGGTCAGTGTTTGGTCCCTTATTTTTGTCATCTATATTAACGAATTAGACTTAAGGTAGAAAAACACTACAGCACAGGAACAGGCCCTTTGGCCGACAATGTCTGTGCCGAATGTGATGCCAACTTAATCCTGCCTGCTCGCGATCCACAAACCTCCACTACCTACATATCATCTATCGACCTATCTATACATACATCCAAATCTATTAATTATTAAAACGTGTGTGTGTGTGTGTGTGTGTGTGTGTGTGTGTGTGTGTGTGTGTGTGTGTGTGTGTGTGTGTGTGTGTGTGTGTGTGTGTGTGTGTGTGTGTGTGTGTGTGTTCTCGAAAAAACGACGCGCTAACAGTAATATTTTTACGTACTCCGGTAGAGATTTTTCTTCTGGAGTCCAAATTCGTCTTATCTGTAAAATTCATCCTTTATTTCTCCAGTTATTAATGAAAATGTTCACAAATCCGATTAAACTTTGAAAAAATAAGTCTCTTTCGTTGATGACGTCACAATGGCTCTGCTTGCTGCCGCCTTCCACGCGCAGTGAGTGACGTTCGCCCCCCCCCCCCCCACCTCTCCCCATTATTCGAAGGAGACACACAAAGAACGAGCATGCCAGGCCGTGGACAGAAGACTCGCTCCCCCTGGCCTCACTCTGGCGCCTGCAGCTGGAGCCCGGAGCTGGAGTGAGGAAGTATTGCGTTTGAGAACCAGCCCTCCCCTGTGACTCTGCACACCCCCCCACCCTTCAAACTCTACTCCTCTCGCTCTCTGCCCCCCCTCTCGCTCTCTGCCCCCCCCCCCCCACTCCCCTGCTGCCCCCCTCCCTCTCTGCCCCCACCCACTCTGTCCGCTGCCCCTGCCCCCTCAAGCCACGCCTGCGAGTTGGGGCTATGCGTGAGTGGATAGGGCGGTGATGGGGTAAAATATTAATATAATATCAATGTCTATCAAGCTATGCATGAGTGGTGCAATATTGCATTGGAGGAACGGGTTGTGTTGGGGGGACGGGTGAGTGGTGGAATATTGCGTTGGGGGAGCAGATCTAATGGGTCTGCACTTAGTCTAGTATCTTATCTAAAATCCTCTTATACACCACTATTGCCACTGAATTGGGATAACAATAATGCTGTTTATTTGTGATACAAAACTTGGCAGAGGTTGACAGGGAAGAGGAAAGCTTTTGACTTCAGGAGTACATTGGTCTAGTCAGTTGCAGAGAAAAGCGCAATGCATTTGAAGAGGTGGAACATGTTAAAGGAATCAGATGATAAATGCAAAATACAAAAGAAGAAAGAAGTCCAAGAGAGAGTTCACTGATTCTTATTGGTAACTTACATGGATGGGACGCTTAAACTGGAACACTGGATGGTTGAGAAAACACAAACTGCTGGAAGAACTCAACAGGCCAAACAGAATCCGTGGAAGGAATGAAGAGACAACATAAAGGGCCAAAATGCTGGGAGGGATAGAGAAGAAATCTGGAAAAGGGGAAAGGGTGGCGGGGCGAGTGGATGGGAGAAAAAGGTGGGAGCCGAGGTGGGTCACGGCGAAGGAGGTTGGGGGGGGGGGGGGGGGGGGGGGGGGGGAGATAATCTCCCAAAACACGCACCCCCTTCTACCCCAAATCCACTCTCTTCCCTCCCGTGTCTCACCGATACTTATTATTAACATACAACGTAAAAGAGTAGATATGCTAGACTAGCATGCAATAGTTGTCAGGTGAAAGTAAGCCCCACATGCAGTTTCAATCACAGTACAGGAAATAAGTGATTGCATTTTAGAGATTCTGGGGGAGAGTTGGATAAATTGGAAAATTTTAGCTGAGGAATGATACATAAGATAGAGTTGTTCTCATTCAAATAAATACCAAGTTCCTTCAGCAGTTTGATTTTGCTGTTTTAGGGAGGTGATACTTTCCAGCACCACCACGCAGAGGAGGGATCAGGGTGGTTTTGCAGGGTGGTTTTAATTAACAGGGCAGGAACTTACAGCACAACAAACCACTCAGAAAAAGGACTGCTCGAATAACTCAGCAGGCCAAGCAGCATCTGCAGAGGCAGAGAAATACTCAAAATATCAGCTCAAGGTCCTGTATCGGGATTGGAAGGGGTGACAGGCAGTATAAAGAGGCAATGGGAAGGACGAGACCGGGGCTGGCAGACAATAGATGGAACCAGATGAGAAGGGACACATGGAACCAGGTGGGGTTCAAAATGTGTTGAAAAGAACTGCAGATGCTGATTTATACCAATGATAGACACAAAGCCTTGTACACGCTGGAGTTTAGAAGGATGAGAGGGGATCTTATTGAAACATACAAGATTGTTAAGGGTTTGGACACGCTAGAGGCAGGAAACATGTTCCCGATTTGGGGGAGTCCAGAACCAGGGGCCACAGTCTAAGAATAAGGAGTAAGCCATTAAGAACGAAGACGAGGAAACACCTTTTCTCACAGAGAGTGGTGAGTCTGTGGAATTCTCTGCCTCAGAGGGCGGTAGAGGCAGGTTCTCTGGATGCTTTCAAGAGAGAGCTAGATAGGGCTCTTAAAAATAGCGGAGTCAGGGGATATGGGGAGAAGGCAGGAACAGGGTACTGATTGGGGATGATCAGCCATGATCACATTGAATGGTGGTGCTGGCTCGAAGGGCCGAATGGCCTACTCCTGCACCTATTGTTTATAAAATGCTGGACTAATTCAGCAGGTCAGGCAGCATCGAGAGAGAGAGAGAGAGAGAGAGAGAAGATGGGAACCCTTACTCAGACTGATTCTGCGTCTGTCTGAAAGTCACCTATTATTTTTCTCCAGAGATTTTTTTTTTCAAAATATGCTGCCTAACCTGCTGACGTACCCTAGCAATTTTGTGACTATTCAGGTGGAATACAAGGTGAAGTCCCTGGGAGAGTACAAAGAGTACACCACATGAACCAGTCCTTCAAGTTTCTGTGTACTACGTAAAGCCAAGATGTACTCATCTCATCTGCCTACACATGATCCACACCCCTCAATTCACAACATACCAATTACGTTGGCACATCCAACGTTTGAAGATTTGTTGATACGCAGCGAAGTTCAGACCGGGCAACTAAACCTCTGGGAACAATTTCTCACACACGTTCGTCCTTCCAACTTAAGGCCCGGGGGTTGAAGAAGATTCCTCGCCGAAACATCACCGTCCTGTCCATGCTCTCCAGAGATGCTGCCTGACTAGCTGTGTTACTCCAGCATTTTGTGTATTTATTTGAGTCCCGCGTATCCCGGCTATCAGAGCAACCTCTTCTCTCGCTGAACTGTTTATAAGCATAAAAGGCAGCGTATTTAAAAGACAGACGGATGTCCCGGTTTGCCAGTCAGACAAACGAGCGCCGACGCGGCCACGATGGGGCGCCGGCAACGCGCAGGCGCATCGCCAGCATTTGGGACGGTCGGCTACCCGGCACCGCATGCGCAATTGCCGGCACCGTGCCTGCGCAGGCGCAGTGGGGCCAGGGACTCGCTCCCAGGGGACGGGCCGGCAACGTTGCCCGGGTGATGACAGTTGCCCGCCGGCGGGGAAGTGGCTGCGCTGCGCTGCCAGCCATTGTTGTCCGTGAGGACGACGAGTGTTCAATGCGTTCACGATGCGGCCGTGAAACGTTCACCAAAGGCGACAAGCTCGGCTTAGTTCCCTTGCGGTTTATTGCGGCGACTCCAAGCCTGAAGCTTGAGGCCTGCGGCAGCGAGCGGGCGGGGCCGACTGGATGGCGCAGATGAACGGCTCCAGGAAGCACATCTCCATTAGCGTCCCCGACCAGCCCGACACCATGTCCCCGCACATCAAGTCGGCGGAGGAGCTGCGGGTGATCGGCTTCAACCTGAGCGACCTCTCCAGGTCCATGCAGTTTGTCATCTGCGTGGCCGGGGTCTTCGTTTTCTATCTCGTCTATGGATATCTGCAGGTCATTGGCAAGTTTAATCTACAACCGCCGCATGCTGTTCCGCACAAGTCTGTGCCACGGTGTCACATCCCCGTGCCGATTGCGCCTGTTGCACTGCCTACTGTTGCATTGGCATTAATATCCCTTCTCTTGGTTCCCAGGAGCTCATTTTCTCACTGGAAGGTTTCAAACCCTTCGGTTGGTACCTAACTCTGGTGCAGTTTGCTTTCTATTCCACTTTTGGACTGATCGAGCTTCAATTGCAGTGCGCAGGCTACACATACAAAAGATTTGAACAAGAGGTTTCTACTTCAGTTGTACAGGTCTTGGTGAGACCCACCTGGAGAGTTTTTGGTAATTGAGAAGGATTGTTGCCATAAGGAGTGCAGAAGGTTCACCAGACTGATTTGTAGTGAAGAAAGACTGGATACTTGTTTAACCTCCTGAAACTTACCAAATTCTTAAGGGGTTGGACAGCTAATGCAGGAAGATTGTTCCCATGTTTCCAAAGCTGCTTAAGCCGAGTGAGAAAGACTGCTTGAGAAGTCTCTACCTCTGCCAAAAGTAACACAGTCGTGAGTCTTTTAGAAACCACGTATGTTCAGAGATTATTGAATTCTACAACCGCTATGCTAATGCTGTTCCGCACAAGTCTGTGCCACGGTGTCACATCCCCGTGAGATTATTAAACCTGTTTGGTGCTTTGTGTGACATGGCAGTTCAAAATATTTTCAATCAAACATTTTTCTTTCCAACACGGACTCGATGGGCCGAATTTTTGGTTTACCAACATCCGGTGATTCGGTTATGTTCTTACATAATGCATGGACATCTTTCATATCTATGATGTTTTCACATCTATGATCAATGGGTGGTGAATTAAGTCAAGTCAAGTTTATTTGTCATGCACATACAAGATGTGCAGTGAAATGAAAGTGGTAATGCCTGCTGATTGTGCAATAACAATAGAACCAGTATTTACATTTTAGATTTTTTTTTTAAAAGACACAACACAACAGTAAATTAGTCCCTGGTGAGATAGGAGTTGACAGTCCTGATGGTCTGTGGGAAGAAACTCCGACTCATCCTCTCCGTTTTCACAGCATGACAGTGGAGGCGTTTGCCTGACCGTAGCAGCTGGAACAGCCCTTTGCTGGGGTGGTAGTGGTCCCTCATATTTTGCTGACTCTGGATCTGCACCTCCTGGTTTATAGGTCCTGCAGGGGGAACTGTGTGTGTTGTCCATGTCAGATCCTCTGTGATGTGGACTCCCAGGTATTTAAAGCTGCTCACCCCTATCTACAGTGGTCCCATTTTTCTCCAGTGGGGTGTACGTCCTCAGATGTTGAACTCTTCTAAAGTTCACAATCAGCTCCTTAGTTTTTGTGACATTCAAGAGGAGGCTGTTGTCCTGACACCAGAATGCCAGTCCCGGTAGACCTTTTCATCGTTATCGTAGATCAGGCCCACCACCACAGTGTCATCAGCAATCTTGAAGATGGAGTTGGAGCTGAACCTGGCCACACAGTCATGTGTGTACAGGGAGTACAGTAGGGGGCAAAGGACGCAACCCTGGGGGGATCCTGAATTCAGGGTGAGGAGGTTGGAGGTTGTCTCCCCATCTTGACGACCTGGAATGCATCATCCAAAGCTTCGTCTGAAATTGTTTTTAGTAGAATTTATGGCCTAATTATCATTAAAAAATTTAGAGTGGATAAACCAAAATTTCACCAATAAACATCATATAGTGATACAGTATGGAAACAGGCCCTTCGGCCCAACTTGCCCACACCGGCTAACATATATCCCAGCTACACCAGTCCCACTAGCCTGCATTTGGTCCATATCCCTCCAAACCTGTCCTATCCATGTACCTGTCTAATTGTTTCTTAAACGTTGGGATAGTCCCAGCCCAAACTACCTCATCTGGTAGCTTGTTCCATGCACCCACCACCCTTTGTGTGAAAAGGTTACCCCTCAGATTCCTATTAAATCTATTTCCCTTCACCTTGAACCTATGTCCTCTGGTCCTTAATTCCCCTACTCTGGTCAAGAGACTCTGTGCTTCCATTGCACACAAAATCCATTTTCAATAAGGTAATGTGCTGGTCATTAAAATTTAAGACAGATAATGATAATCAATTTGGTGCACATACGAATATTGTGAGCTAGATGTGTTGCACTGCCTTTTAAAGCATTGAAACAGCATTATAGATCGCCCCAGCACCATAAAAGCTAGATAATAATTGAGATCTCCATTTGCAAGATTCATGGAAAAATGTGTTTAGTTCTTGCATTTCCTTCCACAAGTGCTGTCTGACCTACTCAATGTTTCCAGCTTTTTCTTTTTTTAAATTTCCATGGTAATGCAAAGATATGTCAATACTAACATAGTATCAATTCATCTATTGCAAGTTCTCACAGCGGCCAGCATTGATCCTCACAGGTGCAATGTCTGCGACCAGCATTTAATGAGATATGTCACAATACAAGCAATGCTTTTTCAGCCACATAGCAGGTCTAATACTAAATAAATTATTTTGATCCATGGGCGTGAGAAGTTTTTTAGACAGTGCCAGATACTATCACGGTTCTTTTTAACCCGATACAGTGGATAACAGAAACCTGATTTGGACCACACTTAAATTGCACCAGAATTGCCTATAGCTTTTGCACTGACTTGGTCCACATTAGGAGAATTACCATTTAGACACGTACAATTAGTGGAAGCTCCAAAGCATCTGGCTAAATTAAATCAAAATTGGCTTGGCAATAGGAGACAGAGGTAGTGGTGGAAATATGTTTTCTGTTTGTAAATCTGTGACCAATGGTGTCCCTCAGGGATTGGTGCTGGGACTATCAAGTTGATAGCAAACTTGCAGAAGACACAGAAATGTGTGATGCTGTAGACAGTGAGGTACGTTGGAAAATTGAACTTTATTTCAACATTTGTGAGGTGATATGGTTTGGGAAGTCTCACTGGGTTAGACCTGGGGTAGTAAATGTTCATGTCCTAAGGTTGTTGATGAACAGGGATTTGGGGTTTAAGTTCCATAGTTTCTTGAAAGTGGCAACAGGGGTAGATAGGATGGTAAATAAAGCATATGTCACGCTTGCTTTCATTAGTCAGGGCACAGAATAGAAAAGTTGGAATGTTATGTTGCAATTTTACAAAACACTAGTTTGACTTCACTTGGACTATTGTGCGCAGCTTTGATTGCAACATTATTGAAAAGATGTGGTTGCGTTGAAATGAATACAGGGGAGATTTCACAAGATACTGCCTGGAATGGAGGGGTTTTTTATGGAAACGATTAGAGGAACTGGATATGTTTTCCTGGAGTGATTGAGGCTGAAGGATGAACTTATAGATACATTTAAAAAGATAAGGCATAATCACAATCTTTTTTTTTTCCATGATAAGGGTATCAAAAGAAATTGGGCTCAAATTTATGGTAGATGAAAGAGTTTTCAAGAGGGAATTTGTTATTCAAATGAGTGTGAGTGGAACACACTACCAGAGAATGTGATGGAATCAGATACAATCACCGTGTTTAAGAGACAGTCACTTAAATAGGAAACGCATAACAGAATATTGGCCTGGAGCAAGCTTCTGGGATTAGTCTCAATGAGCAAAAAGGTCAGCATGAACATGGTGGGCAAAAAAAAGCTATTTCTATGCTGTGCAATTCTTAATTTCTTTGATTGTGATCTTCCTGAGTTTTTTTGATCAGTTGCAAATGATATAAAGAACAGTCATAAGTCAGAGGGGATAGGAATAGAATTAGGCCATTTGGCCCATCAAGTCCACTCTGCCTTCAATCATGACTGATCCACAGTGCCCTCCATAATGTTTAAGAATGAACTGCAGATGCTGGTAAATCGAAGGTAGACACAAAATGCTGGAATAACTCAGCGGGTTAGGCAGCATTTATGGAGAGAAGGAATTGGCGATGTTTCGGGGTGAGACCCTTCTTCAGACTCCATAATGTTTGGGACAAAGACCCATCATTTATTTATTTGCCGCTGTGCTACACTATTTGAGATTTGTAATAGAAAAAAACACGCGTGGTTAAAGTGCACATTGTCAGATTTTAATGAAGGCCATTTTTATACATTTTGGTTTCACCATGTAGAAATTACAGTAGTGTTTAGGGCACCAAAATGTTTGGGACACTGCAATGTCATGTAAATGAAAGTAGTCATGTTTAGTATTTTGTTGCATATCCTTTGCATGCTTGGACATCACCACTTGCTGGGTGTTTTCTCTTGTGATGCTCTGCCAGGCCTGTATTGCAGCACTCTTTAGCTTATGCATGTTTTGGGAGCTAGTCCCCTTCAGTTTTCTCTTCAGCATAGAAAAGGCATGCTCAATTCGGTTCAGATCGATTGATTGATTTGACCACTCAAGAATTTACAATTTTTCAGCTTTGAAAAACTCCTTTGTTGCTTTAGCAGTATGTTTGGTATCATTGTCTTGCTGTAGCATGAACCGCCAGCCAATTAGTTTTGAGGCATTTGTTTGAACTTGAGCAGATATGATGTGTCTATACACTTCAGAATTAATTATGCTACTTCCATCAGCAGTTGTATCATCAATGAAGATAAGTGAGCCAGTACCTTCAGCAGCCATACATGCCCAGGCCATAACACCCCCCCCTTTCTTCCCCCCCCCCCCCCCCCTCATGTTTCACAGATAAGGTGGTATGCTTTAGATCTTGGGCAGTTCCTTCTCTCCTCCATACTTTGCTCTTGCCTTCACACTGCTATAAGTTACTCTTCGTATCATCTGTCCACAAGACCTTTTTCCAGAACTGTGATTGCTCTTTTAAGTACATCTTGGCAAACTGTAACCTGGCCATCCTATCTTTGCGGCTAACTAGTGGTTTGCATTTTGCAGTGTAGCCTCTGTATTTTTGTTCATGAAGCCTTCTGCTGACAAATCCGCACCTGACTCCTGAAGAGTGTTTCTGATCTGTCGGACAGGTGTTTTTCTTTATTATAGTGAGAATTCTTCTGTCATCAACTGTGGAGGTCTTCCTTGGCCTGCCAGCCCCTTTGCGATTAGTAAGCTCACCAGTGCTCTCTTTCTTCTTAATGATGTTGCAAACAGTTGATTTTGGTAAGCTTGAGGTTTGGCTGATGTCTCTAACAGTTTTATTTTTGTTTCTCAGTCTCATAATGGCTTCTTTGACTTTCATTGGCACAATTTTGGTCCTCATGTTGATAAACAGCAATAAAAGTTTTCAAAGGTGCTGAGAGCTCTCTTATACCTGCGTCAAGGAGTTATTTAACACACCTGAGCAATTACAAACACTTGTGAAGCTATATATCCCAAAGCTTATGTTGCCCTAAAATGGGGAGACTATGTATAAACACAACTGTAATTTCTACATGGTGAAACCAAAATGTGTAAAAAATACCCTTTCATAAAATCTGACAATGCACTTCAACCACATGTGATTCTTTATATTACAAATCTCAAATTGTGGAGTACTGAGGCAAATAAATAAATGGTGGGTCTTTGTCCTGAACATTATGGAGGACAAATGTCCTCAGGAGGACAAATCGCTCCCTCCTGACCCCATTCCCCTGCCTTCTCCTCATAACCTCTGACACCTGTACTCAAAGGAAATTAGTAGCATTTTATTTTAAACATTAATTACAGATATTTATGTTTTGGAAATCTATTGCATTTTGTGTTTATTATTATACATGCATTTAATTTCTTATAAAGCACCGTTGTGGTCTTGTGGATGTCAGTAGATATATTTTCCTCAATAACCTAACTGGAGTCCCGAGGCCAAGATTCCTCAAACACGGGGAGAAGGGAGTAAGTTCAGGCAGTAAGGCCTGACCAGTGAGAGCATGCAGATACCTAGCACAAACAATCATACAACAACTCAAATTATGCTGCAATACTTTCAGCACTATCTGCCCTTCTGTAGACTGTAAGTCTCTCAGAATGTAATTAGAAGCAAACTATGCTTAACCAAAGGTCTGTCAAAGAAGAATAACAAGTATTTATTTAATTATTTTCGCAATTTTCTATGTATTATGCAGAGAGTGCTTAAATATAATCCAACTTTGTTAATTTTAATATTCACATTGTTTCAATTTGGTTCAATATTTGCACAAGACTGTTCAAAATTAATTTCAAACATAAATAGAAGCAGGAATTGCAGGGGCACAGAGTTCCGATTGATACATACAATTTCAGATTCAGTAAGATCACTGGTCATTGCACCTCCATAGATATAACAAACTCATTAAGTCAGGACAAGCACTGCAAACCCTGGCTCTGGTTGCACAGTCAGTCCACACTCTAGTCCGTATTTCCAATCTGCACTTTCCACTCCAGTTCTAACTCAACCTCTGGAGCCCAGCTCTGGACACATCAACCCACATTCTAGATCCCGGTTCTATCTGTGCTTCTGATGCAGACCCAGGACCAATCTCACAATATTGATGCCCTTTTAGTGCCTTTGGAGCAAATTTAAAATGATACCTGAGTTGGAACGTGCAAGTGTGCAGTTCAGATCTAGTAAGTTAGCAGGTAACAGGGCATAGTGTACTTGCAATTAGAAATAAGACATTGGACTCGATTCAAACCTACAAACCAATTGTAATAAACATGGAAACATTGAATATGGTTCAATGAGTATGAACTTAAAATAAACAATGCAAAAGATAATATTTTATTATTAAGTGTGATTTATGTATTTGCAGATTTGAATATTTTACTGAAGCATTTTTAAATAACGTCTAAGTGAACTGAAAATTACTATGGAATGACATTGTTCTTTTCCTTTACTGTAATATTTAAACATGTTAATCAATCATCCTCATTGTTGAAAACATCAACAGGCACGGTGCCTTACAATGCTATGTACGACAGTGATCGCAACTTCTACTGAAGTGTGGATAGCCGTTGGCTCGCTAGGAGCTCTTTCGCCCTTTGACAGGTCTTGGTTTTGGTCCTGCTGGGGGTCCACAGCCTCCTCCTCACCTGGAAAACCGGGTGGGGGAGACGGTTTAAGCAATGGTTACATATTATGGTTTACGAACAAAGTATATAAAATACCAGAATGTGTGCCTTATTTTACAGAATCCCTTGGAAAACGTATATGCTCATAGCATTTCTAACAGTGGGAACGATGGGTTTGTCAAATACTTCGCTGGGTTATCTGAATTATCCAACTCAAATAATCTTTAAATGCTGCAAGCTGATTCCTGTAATGATAGGAGGAGTCTTCATACAAGGTACACAAAAGAGTTGTAAATTCTAAAATATTACAGTTCCTCAAATGCAATGTCATCTAAGAGAATTTTTGTTGCCTTTTGAGTTTTAGTCCAGTTTACACTAGGGGAGAGTAAAGTATTTTTAACACATTCTTGTGATTGTGGCCTTAGCAATTCTATGTGAGCCTTTGAATTAAAATATCAATTAATGTAGATATTTGTCACATTAGTGGAGTTAATAGTCAATTTATGCTTACCACTGTAAAACAACTCTTGGATTTTATAACCGCTCATAGCAAGTTGTAAAATATAAAATATATGGTGGGCCTTCATTTTAAATTTACACTGAAGTCTGCTCGTTAAATAGATGAGTATTGTGAGGTGTTTTTGCAGATTCGAATATAACACATAATTGACAGCACACGCCCTTCATCTTAACACATCTATGCCTTCCATAAGCCTGTCTAAATGTCTTGTGAATATCATCTTCTTTTTGGCACTACCAAACCGCAACTGAATTTCAGATATCGACCACTTCCTGCATTAAAAAAAATCCTCGTTAAAACACATCTCTATCAGCTTTAACCTGTACCATCACACTGATATACCTAGCAAGAGGGAAAAAAGATTCCGACTATTTACCCTACTTGTGCCTCATATGATTCTATATGCTTCATTAACTTATGTACCTGAAGCATATCAACTAGCAGCCTCCTTATATCCAGGGGAAACAAACCCAGCATAACCAGTCCCTCACCATAACTAATGTCCTCCAATCTTGGCAACATTCCTTTGCACTTTTATATCTGATGGTTGTGAAAATGGGGTAAATGAGACAGTGCAGGTTAGCATACAAGCCTCGGGAGATGAGCTACTGTTATGAAAGATGATAATGAGAATGTTAGAGAATGTAAGCTGTCTTTATTATGAAAACATCATGATCTAAATATTCATCATGAGTTGAAACTTTGCTAGCCTGTTGGCAGGACTGATTATTCAAAAGAACAAGTGAGTTTGAAAAAATATAACGTTTCACAAAATGCTTCCTGGATAATAAAGTTTTTTTTAATATAGTTATTGTGATTAATGCAGCAAAGTCTGCAAGTAACATTGAGTTAAATGATCTGCAAATTTCGTTTTTAGGGAGTTACATGTTGGCAAAATGCCAGTAAAATATCTCTGTGGTGCATAGAGTGGAAAGATGCAACAGTTTTCAAAACTGTTGCATATCAACTTTTCCATTGATATATATTCTATATTTTTTTAAGCTGGATAACACTTTACATACAATTAAAGTATCAATAGTTCAACCGTGCTTTATTTATCACATGAAACTGCACAATGAAATTCATTTTGCATATGTTACACATGTGGGCGCCCCCATTTTTGGCGCCATCATTCAAAGTCCAGTCAGACCACATCCTCGGTGTACTGGAGTAGTTCCTGCGAACCAAATTCTTAAGGGGTTGGACAGGCTAGATGCAGGAAGATTGTTCCCGATGTTGGGGAAGTCCAGGACAAGGGGTCACAGCTTAAGGATAAGGGGGAAATCCTTTAAGACCGAGATGAGAAAGACTTTTTTCACACAGAGAGGTGAGTCTCTGGAACTCTCTGCCACAGAGGGTAGTTGAGGCCAGTTCATTGGCTATATTTAAGAGTGAGTTGGATGTGGCCCTTGTGGCTAGGGGGATCAGAGGGTATGGAGAGAAGGCAGGTACGGGATACTGAGTTGGATGATCAGCCATGATCATATTGAATGGCGGTGCAGGCTCGAAGGGCTGAATGGCCTACTCCTGCACCTAATTTCTATGTTTCTAACCAATGTCCCTCTCCTCTCCATGTCCGGCCATTTTTCTGTCCCGGGGGTGCCTTCTGCAGCCTATCTTGAAGGCGCTGGAAGCATTACCCTACCGGCCCTTGCTCCTTGTGTCTGACTTCTCCAGCTTCCTCCTGGTTACGTCGTCTGCCAAGACTTCGGGCGGGTTCCCGGTCCCGCTGATCGACGAGCCTTCGGGCGAGGTCCTACCAACCAATGAGCTGATATATGGGAAAAATTTTACAACGGTGTGGTTAAAAGTTGTTAGTATTATTAAATAGGCTGCATGGACAATTATTTTTCAAACTGATCCTTATCTCACATATTTTGTTTGTGTACTTATTAGATATTAGTTTTCTTACAGTTTTATGATTAGAGGATTTTTTGTTATATAAAACAATGCACCAATGTACATTATTCTGTCATCTGTGTAATCTGTTATTTCGCTCCAACAGGAAAACGCTACAATTTTACAGATGTATCTGCTGCACTTTGCATGAGTTTTGGTCTGATTTGGTTCACTTTGGCTGATAGCAAAGTGACACCTAACTTCAATTTTACAGGTAAGGCATATTGAAGAATACTTTTATTAATGACTTGACTTGCTGTGTTCTTTATATCACTTCTGAATATATTTTCCATCCAGGCTGTCATAACGTTTGATATTTAATAGTTGTGAACCAGTGTACAAAAGCATCTGGGTCTAATATAATCCATTTATATTTAACGTAGCATCTTTTGAACTTAGTGCTATTGGTGAAAACCTTGAATTCCTTTAACTGCCCAATTCTCATTATAGCTACCATTATATAATATTTTCCTGCATAAATTTAAAAACTACTGTTTTTAATTCAAATTAAAATGATTAGTAGTAATATTTTAATGTAATAGTAATCAAATGAAAATGATTAGATGAAAGTAATATGATTCATATTTAAAGCAGTGATATATGAACATTTTTATTATATAAACAAAATTAGAGTACAATTAAGGCACGTAACAATTAATTTTCATGCAGAAGGTGTAAATGTTTATTTTTAATCCATATTTTTGATTGGGAAAAAAAGCCAATTTATTATTGACTGAACCTTCCTGGTAGCTCTCTGGAATTTGGAGATTATTCATGTAAACTGTTTTGATATACTGAGTATTGTTTCATATGGTGAATACAAAAGGTCAAGTGCCTTAGGGCAGCTAAAATGGCTGATAGTCACTTCAGAGACTAAATTTACTTTCCTAACATACATTCGCAACTGTTTTTTGTATATCTGGGCACACAAAATAGGCACCTGGATTTTCACTGACCAGCAGTTTCCTTGGAGGAGTAAAATGTCTTAACATTCATATAATCTTGACTAAATCTCATTTGTTCTGCACAATTTTGCCTTGAGAAGCAAAATTCTTTCTTCTGAGTGCAGTGGCGAAATAATAATGAAGTAAAAGTATCCTTCTAGACAAAAGTCAGTTGAAGCAATAGAAACTGGTTAACCTAATGGGTTAGGGAATTGCAGTCACCCAGTGGTAAAGAGCACGACGCTGTAATAGCTTCTCCTTGAATTCAACACAAGACATATTGAGGCAGATGCCCTTGTTTTTTGATGAACAACAAATTACAATAGAACCCTCTTTTTTCGGGGCTAACCTTGTTGAACAATCATGTATTGATCATCCAGCTCATGATCACATTGAGCGGTATTGGAATTTCAATTGATGTTTATCCCATTCCTCATTTCCGGACTGACAGAGCTGGCGCTATTGGGGTGCTGAAGGCGTGGCATGCAGGGCAGTGCTGCTCCCCACCATCATCACCATGATGATTCAGAAGGGCATGCCGGCCAAGGTGGAAGTGCTGAACAGCCACACTTATGGAGCAGCCACACTTATGGAGCCCACAGCCGGTCCCAAAGCGAATCCAGCCGTGGGCAGCTCTGGAAGGGGGGGCGAGTTAGGGTTAGGCATTTTCCTCTCAGTGGAAGATGCCTTAGCCTTCCCCCAGCCTGGCACTGCCCCAGTCCTACTATGGCCGTGACCCCCACTCTGCCCACTGGCATTCAGTGGGGTTCAATAAAAGGGGGAATGGAATATAATTCAGTAAATGGGGAAACGGAATATAATTATATATAACTCCAGTCATATTCACGTCATATTTTATTTGTATATATATAATAGAGAGAGAGAGATATATACACACACATATATATAGTATAATAATATATGGTTTAAATAGACCACAGCACCAAATTAGGCTCCCATAGAGTAATATGAGCATTGAGCACTAGATGCCGCTTACTTTTTCGATCTAATTTTCTAATTAGCTTAATTAATTAGTGTGCAACTTTTGACACTGACGAGTTATGAATTCCTTCTCAATTATATTTTATTTAAATGTGTGCCAAATTTCAAGTAGATACCAGACATGGATCACGAAAGTTAAATTCTAGACACATTTTCGATGCTCGGCCCACAGCCTAAATGAACAATTCAATGGTTCTGATTTATACTTAGCTCATTGGTTCTGATGCCCAGCATTGACTAAAACTTCCATCCTATGCTTTGCTTTAGAACAACTGTTCAACCGTGAGTGCGATGTGGTTTTCATCACTGTGATGTGGCTTATATCACCACATTTGGCAGCTTTTCAAAGACAGCTCATCTTCTCCAATTCATTTTGCCTTTTTTTTTTAAATTTGTCTTGCCTCTTCCCAAACCAACAACATAAAATATTATTCTGCCTCTTTTGCCTCTGCAAAAGTACTTTGTCATCCTGGTTAATTTAATTTCCCCTTAGCCATGCAATCCCGACCATCCTCTAACTTTGCTGTCCGCCCATCACGGAAATTCAATTACCAATGCTCATGGCTAGTGACTCAACCTTGAGTCTGTGAATCATACAGCATGGAAACAGGCCCTTCAGCCCAACTCGTCTATACCAATCACACCCTAAACTAGCCACATTTGACCCATATCCCTCCAACCTTTCCTATCCAAAAGGTCCAACTGTGCCTTCGCTTGTTTCCCTTGCCCTTCATTTCCCACTTCCTTGTACCTCTTGCCCCATCCTCTTCTCTAAAATAGTGTTTCTTTTACAATTGGGAATCAAATTCGCAGACATCACCAGTTGCTGGTTGTGTTCTCTGGTGATGCTCTGCCAGGCCTATATTGCAGCCATCTAGCTTATGATTGTTTTGGGGGCTAGTCCCCTTCAGTTTGCACTTCAGCATATAAAAGGCATGCTCAATTGGGTTCAGATTGGGTGATTGACTTGGTCACTCATGAATTGACCATTTTTTAGCTTTGAAAAACTCCTTTGTTGCTTTAGCAGTATGTTTGGGATCTTTGTCTTACTGTAGAATGAATAGCCAGCCAATGTGTTTTGAGGCATTTGTTTGAACTTGAGCAGATAGGATGTGTCTATACACTTCAGAATTCATTATGCTACTACCAACAGCAGTTGTGTCATCAATGAAGTGAGCCAGTACCTTCAGCAGCCATACATGTCCAGGTCATAACACCCCCACCACCGTGTTTCACAGATGAGATGGTATGCTTTGGATCTTGGGCAGTTCTTCTCTCCACCATACTTGGTTCTTGCCATCAATCTGATATAAGTTAATCTTCGTATCATCTGTCCACAAGACCCTTTTTCAGAACTGTGGTTGCTCTTTTAAGTACTTCTTGGCAAACTGTAACCGGGTCATCCTATTTTTGCGGCTAACCAGTGGTTTGCATCCTGCAGTGTAGCCTCTGTATTTCTGTTCATGCAGTCTTCTGCGGACAGTGGTCATTGACAAATCCCCACCTGACATTATGGAGGGCACTGTATATCTGAAGTCCAAGGTGTAGATGGTAAACAGGAAGGGCCCCTGTGTTGCTCACCACCATGTCCGAGATACAGTTCTGTAGCCTGACATATTGTGGTCGTTCAGTCAGGTAGTTGGTGATCCAGGACACTAATGGAGCATCCACCTGCATCTTCATCAGTTTGCTCCCTAGCAGTGCAGGCCAAATGGTGTTAAAAGCACTGGAGAAGTCAAAAAACATGACTCTCACAATGCTTCCCTGCTTATCCAGTTGAGCATAGGAACAATGGAGCAGGTGGATGATGGCGCCCTCAACCCCCATCTTTGTTTGGTAATCGAACTGCACCTGGATAACCTTGCATTAGAACTGGTTTCTTCGGACACAAACTGGAATGGTGGGTTGTCTGAAATTACTGAATTCATTATTAAGTTCAGTGGTCTGCAACATGCCAAGATAGATGATTTGCTGTTCTGTGGGAACATGTGGGCTTTGTTGGAACATTGTAAGGATAGTAATACAGGGAGGTCAGAGTGGAGGTGAAATATGGGATTAAACTACAAACAGCTGTAATCCATGGTCAATTTGATTAACCAAATGGAAGTGTTCTGGAAGGCAGTCACCCAATCTGCATTGGAAGAAGTGCAAGTGAAACACTGCTTTATCTTGGAAGGACCTTTCAGATGCCTGGAGGATGGGCAGGGAATAGTGAGTGTTACATCATGGGAATGTGCCTTGAGAAGGACATTGGATATAAGCGAGTTCTGTATTCCGACTGCGCATGCCCTGTTCATAGCTCACTAGCTATAAAACAGTCTCGGCAATGGTTGTGCTGCAATATATGCAAGCTTGCATTTCATCCGTAGTCGGGGTCCGCTCGTTGAGTTGCTGTTGGGCCGTCCCCTGTCCGGGGTGGACCTGGACTTGCAGCCGGCACTGCAGCCGCTGGCTCCTGCTCGGCTCTGCCTGTCCTGCCCAGTTGGCCGGCAGCCCCCCACCTCCACCCCCCTCACCTCAGTCCGACACCGAGATCCTGCTGAAGATAGGCAGCCGCCGGCTCTGCTCGAAGACTGGCGACTCGGGGCTGGAGTCGTCCTGGTCGGAGAGAGATTCTGAGGACGGTCTCCTGCCGGCCATGTGCAGGCCGGCACAGAGATGGCGGCAGAGCAACCCTCCCCCCCCCCCCCCCCCCCCCCCCACTTCTCTTGCCCAGCCCCAAGCCCAGAGTCCGGGCCAGCTCTAACTCCAGGTCGGGGCTGATGGCCGCCCGCAGCGCAGCACATTCCCCTTCCTCTGCAGTTGTAGCGGGGTTGGGCTGGAGTTGGCGCTGCTTGTGGGTCTATGGGTTCTCTGCCCCGGGGGCTGATGTCCCGTCGATCCAGACATCTCCGGCCGCCCCCTGGGCGGTGATGGGACACTCGAGTGGGGGGATGGGGACGGTCCGTGTCCAGTAGAGGTTCGGCAGCGCTTGCGCCCCCCCCTGTGACTCTTACCCCCCCCGGTCTCTCTCTTTCGCCCCCCATCCCCCGAGCTGAGCAGCCGATTTCTATGTTGTAATAAGTAAATAAGTAACACGTGTTTCCTTATGACATGAGGCCATTTCAGTCCATGGAGTCTAGGTCAGCTGATGGAACAAACCCATTCTCCCATTAATTTTACCTTTCCCCTATTCGCCCATTAACTCTGTCGGCCTGTGACTACACATGAGGGACAATTTGCAAAGGCCGGTCAACTTACTACTTTGTACCTCTTTCGGATGTTGAAGGGAACCAACTAGTTACACAGAAAACATCATCAACATTGAACGCGAATCATTGGAGTAGTGAGGCCGCTGGGCTATACCATACTAACAGACGTTCCCTTTTCCCTGCTGCTTAAAATACCTGCTTTATCCATTGTCACTAATTATATCTGGGATTATAAGAATCACAGAATAAACAAAAACCATTTATGTAAATCAAAGACAAATGGAGGTTTAGATTTACTGAACTTCATGTTTTATTTCTGGTAAGTTAACATTAAAAATATGAAATTTTGGTTGGAAGAAATGGACCAGCAACCAGACTGGTTAAAGATGGAAAAGGAAGACTGCTTACCCTTTGAAATTGGCTCGATTCTATTTGCTACCACTAAGTTGAACAAAAAAAACCTATCGTGAAAACCATATAATATACAGTGGTATACGAATTTGGAAACAAGTAAAAAAGACTTTAAAATTGGATAATCTATCACTCTTTCTTCCCATTGTAAACAACCCTGCATTTAAACCTTCAATGTTGGATAAAGGTTTTTTACAATGGAAAAATCACAGAATTACAAAGATGGGTCATCTCGATAGGAAAGGTACATTTCTTTCATTTCAGGAGCTACAACAAACTTACGGACTCCACTCAAATGACTATTTCAAATATTAGCAATGTATGACATATACATGAAATGTTCTTATTATGTACTTGCTTCTAATAAAAAAATACTTTAAAAAAAACCTGCTTTTTCTGAAGAAAAAGATCATTAATCTGAAACATTTGCAGTTTCTCTTATTACAGATGCTTATTGAATTGCTATCTCCAAAAACTTGTATTATTCTTAACCATGAATAAACAATTTTGAAGTTTACTTCCCACAAAGGCATGTTTTTTCCATGAATATGAAAACAATGTCATTTTTAACCTTTGTTTAAGAAGGAGCTGCAGATGCTGGAAAATCGAAGGTAGACAAAAATGCTGGAGAAACTCAGCGGGTGAGGCAGCATCTATGGAGCGAAGGAAATAGGCAACGTGTCTGGTCGAAACCTGTTCTTAAATCTCGACAGCCACAGATTACCTTTGCAGGCAATTTAGGCTGACCGAGTATTAAATTCAAGAGTTGCTGTAGAAATTCTAGGTTGTAAAAACATTAGAAAATGTGTTTTAGAGATACTGAAATATTTACAGAACCAATGTTTTGAGATGTTAACACTTTCTGCAGTCACTGCAAACTTCATTGCAGACTTAATCAAGTATTTCTTGCTCTTTAATGACATAAATTAAAACACAAACATTGTGTTTCTTATGCTTATAGTCATTTAAAAAAATCTGTGTCCTTTAGGAATAACACTTATCTCAATGGCACTCTGTGCAGATGCAGCTATTGGTAATGTACAAGAGAAAGCAATGAAATTGCACAATGGTTCAAATTCAGAAATGGTAGGTAACTTTAATTACTAACTGGTTGTCCTATTATTTCAGTAGCTTTGTAACAGTATTACATAGTACATCCTTTCATATTAATGACAGATTATTAAATAATCTGTGTTCTGCATACTCTGCATTTTGTATTTACATCAAGATGGTGCTTTGAAGTTGAAGCACCCAGTGTGGTTGGATTTTAAAATTGAATTTCTACATAATGCTACAGAGAATTTTACAGAGAATGTTATGTTAATGCACAATTCAACATGAACATATTGAATATAATATTGAAGATAATATGAAAAGTTATTTTTCTGTGAAAGTTAATCACTAGACTAGGTTTGACATGAATAGATGTCACAATAATGGGAGTGGAGCAAGAAATTGTCCATAGGGTGCAGAGAGAACTTGACACTCTTGGAAAGAACATTGTCTGCAATAATGTTCTTTGATAGAGTAGAGCACTGTGCAGTTCAGGCCACCACACTGCAGGAATGATTCGCTTATGATGAAGAGAGTGCAGAGGAACTTCACCAGAATGTTGCCCAGGTTGGCGCCGTTAGTAATGGGAAGAGATTAGATTGGCTGGACTAGCTTTCCCTGGAGCAAAAGAGGCTGACGGGTAACCTGATAGAAGGATATAAGATTATGAGAGGTATAGAAAGGATAGATAAACACATTTTTTTTCCCCCTTGGTAGAGGTATCAAAAACAGGGAGGTATAGTTTTAAAGTGAGAAATTGAAGATTTAAAGACGATTTGAAAAGTTTATTTTTGCACAGTTGATATCTGAAACATGCTGTCAGACAAGGTGGTGAAATCAGATACAATTACTATGTTAATGAGGCATTTTGATGACCCAAATGGGCATGGCATTGAAGGATGTTGGCAAATGAGATGAGTATAGAGGCAGTTAAGATTTATGCCACCAAAGTGCCAAAAATCACCAGGGGAGAGTAAATGTCTACCCTTGTAATTTGTTGACAATACCAGATTTCCCATTATCAATGTCCCGCATCAACCTCATAAATACTGTTCTGATGAAAATCTAAAATGTTAAGAAAGGAACTGCAGGTGTTGGTTTAAACCAAAGATAGGCACAAAATACAGGTGTAACTCAGTGGGACAGGCAGCATTCGAGATGCTGCCTGTCCCGCTGAGCTACCTCAGTATTTTGTGTCTACAATTTAAAATGTTAACTCTGTTTCTCGCTCTGTCGTGCTGAACATTTTCTGTTCTTATTTCATATAAATATTGTGGCTAAAACAGCAAGTCAAGGGGTCCTTCAGAGATTGACTTATCTCCTCACAACCCATACCTCTATATAGCAAATATCACGAGTTTGATGGAATACTCAACACTTGCAAGGATGAATGCAGTTGCAACAATTCTCAGGACGCCGATATCCAGATGAAACAGCCTGCTCGATTGCTACCCAATCCATCACCCAAACCACTCATTTCCCTCACTTTCCCAACATGCCAGGAGTGCAGAGTCAAATCACTGCCAACAGGAAGCACGGGGTTTTGGGGTGAATGAGAACACTATCACCTGTATATTCCCTTCCAAGTTGCGTACCATGTTCACATAGTAATCCATTCTTTCATCATAGCGTGGGACGTCAGGATGGCACAGCGGTAGAGCTGCTGTCTTACAGCGCCAGTGCCCCGGGTTCAATCAAAGTAATTTTTTACAGATTCTGGAAATAAATGTAAGAAATACTGGATACACTCAGCAGATTAAGCAGCTTCTGCGAAGGGGAAAATGGTTAATGTTTAAGTTTGAAAGTGTTTGAACGGAATCAGGAAATGTGAGAAATAACAACACAATAATACAGCAGGCATCGCTGGAGCTTTATAATCCTGACCACCAGTGGTATCTGTGCAGTTTTCACATTCTCTATGACTGAATGGGATTCAAGAGTCAAGTCAAGAGTCCAGAGATGCCACCGGTCCCGCTACGTTACTCCAGCACTTTGTGCCTATCTTCGGAGTAAACTGGTATCTGTAGTTCCTTCCTACACATTAGTTCCCTTCTATTGATCATATCGTAATTTCTCAGCACATATCAATTAATATGTGACTCACCAGTTATGTGTAAATTTGTTCTACTGGTGAGAGTCATCTTATTTATCCAACTTTTATACAAAGGATCAACCATTATTTATCTCAGAGATTTCTTGTTAATATAAGAGTCATGTATTGAAAGGAAATTCGGATCAAACCGTATATTTTAAGCAAGGTTCCAGGTGTTTGCCTTCTGGCACCTTTGTTGCCTCACATTGATCACTTGAACCGTTCTCCAGTTTGTATACCAGTATAAGTAACGGCTTTCATTTTGAACAGCTGCACATCCAGGATTGTTAATGTACATGTCTCCTCTTTCTCCTAGGTTTTATATTCCTATTCAATAGGTTTTCTGTATATATTAATGGGGTTGTTTTGTACCCGTGGACTGGGCCCTGCATTTGTCTTTTGTTCTCAGGTAAGTCTGCTTATCCATATATATTCTTAATGTCTGCCTTTAAATGAAGTTCAAAGAAAGTGAAATGTTTATGTTCATCCAATAGGACATTTTTGATTAAATGATTAAAACTGCTCCATCCGTGTCACACGTAAAGTGCTTTGTGTTTCCAATTCTAGTTTGCTTGCATGCTATATGATCAATGAACTAGATTATGTGTACTAGTTTTCCTTATTTAGGATGCGTTCGTGGTGTTCTATTTTACCTTTTACTGTTGTACAGAGACTCGCTGCAGAGATGATTGACACATTAGGGATAAAATTTGGCTGAACAAAGTGAAGTATATGAATTACTTAAATCCAATGAACCAATTCTCCATTGTATTTCTCTTCAATGTCTTTCCAATTTACACACCTTTACTCTAGTGGGCAGGCAATGTTCTGCAGATATTACAGTTCTCAGGTGCTTTGCCAAAATGATATGAATCTGTTGTGTATTAAAAAATACTAAGCATCAAAGTTAAACAATCATTATCCTTGTCCATAAGAAAGCAGGAAATGAAGCTATTATTAGACCAATCAGATGAATGAGAATATGAAGTGTAGTTTCGAATCACTAATAAACAATTATATAGAATGTTGTTCAGTTTAAAAACTGTACAGACAGGGAATTATAACTGGTATCCCTGCCTCTTGTCTCATTGGGTATTGTGGTACTGATCCATTGAAGGAAACTGTTGTACAATAAATTGTGAATCCACACCAAGTCAAGTCAAGTATATTCGTCACATACACATACGTGATGTCCAGTGAAATGAAAAGTGGCAATGCTCGCGAACTTTGCGCAAAAAACAAACAAACTACAAACAGAATGGAATAGAATAAGATATTCACATATTACATATTGTGGGAGGAAAGAAAAGGAAAAAAACAGCAATTTAAAAAAAAAAAAAAAAACAAGTAGAATGGTTCAGTAAAATTAGTCACTGGTGAGATAGGAGTTTAGATTCCTAATGGCCTCTGGGAAGAAACTCCTTCTCGTCCTCTCCGTTCTCACAGCATTGCAACGGAGGCGCTTTCCTGACCGTAGCAGCTGGATCCCATGATCTTATTGGCTCTAAAGTTGCACCTTCTGATGTATAGTTCCTGCAGAGGGGCGAGTGGATTTCCCATAGTGCGTTCGGCCGAACGCACTACTCTCTTTTTAAATCTTTTTATTGGTTTTTTTTCCAAAAAGAGCAAAAAGAATAATGATAAACATAACAATGATATTGATACATAGGAATCAGGATTACATTAATAACAGGTATAACCTAATATGAGACCAGTGTCAAAATACACATTGAATACAGACCTCCCGGTCTCTATGTAAATATAGTTAAATCTTTAAAAGAAAACTTATAAATGTAGAAAAAAACATAAAAATAAAAAGACAAAGAGAAAAGGAATAAACAAAACCCCCCTAAACTAAAAAAAAATTAATAAGAATAAAAATAAAATTTAAAAATTTAAACTAAGCAAAGCAAAACAGAATCTGAACTAAAAATTTCAACAATTTAAGTCTGTTTGTCGTCAAGTTCGTTCCACCCTATAAAGGTAAAGTAGTTTTTATAACGGTTAAAGAGGGAGCAATTTATGTTGTATGAAAGTGTTCAATAAATATTCCAAAGCAATTTCAAATAGTAAAGGACTTAAGGGACAGCCCTGTCTCGTACCTCAAAAGAGCCTGAAAAAAGGGGATCTTTGATTATTAGTAAAATACAAAAGCCTGAGGTATATGATATATCAGCTTGATCCAATAAATAAATTTTGGACCATTCTTACATTTTTCAAGTGTATTGAATAAGTATTCCCAATCTACTCTATCAAATGCCTGCTCGGCATCGAGTGAGATGACACATTCTGGGGTTTTATTAGACGCTGTATATTCACAATATTCATTAATCTCCTAATGTTAAAGTATGAGTAACGATTTTTAATAAAACCTGTCAGATCTTCAAAGATAATTTGCGGTAAAATATTTTCCAATCTCAAAGCTAATATTTTGGAAAGAATATTGAAATCTACATTTAACATTGATATAGGTCTATATGATGTCACCAGTAGGGTCTTTATCTTTTTTAAGAATTAAGGAAATAGAAGCTTCATAAAACGATTGTGGTAATCTATTCCTTAAAAGGGCTTCTTTAAATACCTTACGTAGCCATGGATACAATAAATTTGAAAAATACTTTAAAAATTCTACTGTAAACCCATCTATATCGGGAGCTTTACCAGAATTCATTGAAAAGATTGCTTTCTGTATTTCTTCTTCCGTGATGGGTTCATCTAACAACAGAGACTCGTATGGTAAATTTGGTAAGTTCAGTTTCTTTAAAAACTCATGCATTATATTGGAATCTGTAGGAAATTCTGATTGGTATAGGGAGGTATAAAATTCCTGAAATGATTTATTAATTTTGTCATGGTCTACAGTTACTGTACCATCCCGTTTTCTCACTTTAGTAATCTGACGCTTGGCTGACACCGCTTTCAATTGATTAGCGAGTAATTTCGCCGTGTATATAAAATTGACTTTTGGTTTTAAGTAACTGGTTCTCAATCGGTGATACTAATAACAAATCATGTCTCAATTGAAGTTCAACTCTATTCTTGTAGAGCTCTAAACTAGGAGCTTTTTAATATTTTTTATTGATTTCTTTAATCTCGTCAGCCAATGTACATATTTCTTTTTGATTTTGTTTTTTTAATCCCGTGGTGTATGAAATAATCTGTCCACGAATATATGCCTTAAAAGCATCCCAGACTACACCATTGGAAATGTCTTCAGTAGAGTTTGTCAAAAAGTAAAAAGCAATCTGATCTTTCATAAAATTAATAAAGTTTAAGTCTTGAAGCAAAGTAGCATTAAATCGACATTGTTTAGTACTAAACTTGGAATCAGGTAGATTGATTAATAGTTTCAAAGGTGCGTGATCAGAAATAGCGTCATACTTACATGCAGTGACCAATGGAACTAGCCGAGAATCTAGTATAAAATAATCAATCCTAGAATAATTGTGATATACATGAGAGAAAAATAAAAATTCTTTGTCATTTGGGTATAAGAACTCCAAACTTCTAACATTCCAGAGTCAAGTAAAAAAGAATTAATAAAATTGGCTGATTTATTTGGAAACACATGATCAGATGTAGACCTGTCAATCGAAGGGTTCAGACAGCAGTTGAAATCTCCACCCATTATTAAAAAGTGTTCATTTAAATTTGTGTTTAAAAAACTCAGGGTGATCAAATTTGTGTGTAGTAGTTCCATGTAAAGAACACCAGTAATGACCAAAAATCTGGTATATGGATCAGAAATTGTTTCATAGTGAACAAATGGAATTGAGGAGTCAATAAAAATAGAGACTCCTTTCACCTTAGCCTGTGAATTTGAATGAAACTGCTGTCCTCTCCAAAACTTGAAAAATCGTAAATTGTCATCTTGCCTTACATGAGTTTCCTGAACAAAGATAATCTCAGCATATAGTCTGTGCAGAACTTTAAAAAAAAATTCCTCTTAATGGGATGGTTCAAGCCATTCATATTCCATGAAAGGAAATTAATAACTTTATCCATATTGCTTATAAAAATCATGTGGGATGTAATGGGTTAATTTCTTGAAGCTTAAAAGTTAATGATACTGGAAGAAGGAAAATCTAAGGCGAAGCCAGAAGTGACGACATTTCAGACATTTTTGTAGTTCTGAATTTGCACAAATGAAAAACACTAAATAGGGAACAAAAGATCGCTCCCTCCCCCCCCCAACCCATGTAAAGCCCCAAACTGACCAATAGACAGTCAGCAAGCTACCTAATCCCTTCCCCGAACCCATCTCTCTTAGTAACAGCGCTCAGCATAGAGAGAATAATATTTAGCCACTCCTAGCCAGAACAGATTCGTTATTATCTCTTTGAGAGAGAAGGAAAAAAAATTACAGACTGGCATGGAGTTAACGAGCGAGTGCTACATATTATTATCCAAGGTCAGGATATGAAAAACAAGAACTACGTTCTCTTACACCCTTCTTTCACACCACAAACAGCTTACAATGGCTTGTTCCCTTCATCATCGATACTTTTTTGCATATCTTTCATTCATTGTTCTTTATCTCTCCACATCACCGTCTATATCTCTCGTTTCCCTGATCCCTGACCAGTCTGAAGAAGGGTCTCGACCCGAAACGTCGCCTATCTCCTTCGCTCCTTAGATGCTGCTGCACCCGCTGAGTTTCTCCAGCTTTTTGTGTAACCCACTACGTTCTCTTAGTTTGTCTAACGACAGGGGAACACGATCTTAACAGAAAGAAAAGCACTACTCTGCAGAGCCTTCTTGTCCTGGGTGAGCAGTTCCCAAATATCAAATCATGATATTTCCGGACAAGATGCTTTGCACAGCCGCTGAGTAGAAGCACTGGAGGATCCTCAGAGACACTCTGAATTTACTCAATTGCCTGAGGTGGTAAAGGCGCTGCCTTGCCTTACTCACGGGTGCTGCAGCGTGTGATGTGCATGTCATATCCTCAGAGATGTGCTCCCAGGTATTTAAAACAGCTCACCCTATCCACATTTATCCTCAATGGTGCGTACGTCCTCGGATGATGTGCGCTCCTGAAGTCCATGATCAGCTCCTTTGTTTTTTTGATGTTCAAGAGGAGGCTGTTGTCCTGAAACCAGAGTGCCAGATTTGCCACCTCCTCCCGGTAGACCTTCTCATCGTTGTCTGAGATCAGGCCCACCACCACAGTGTCATCAGCAAACTTAATTATCGAGTTGGAGCTGAACCTAGCCACACAGTCATGTGTGTACAGGGAGTACAGTAGAGGGCTGAGGACGCAACCCTGGGGGGATCCTGTGCTCAGGGAGAGGGACTTTGATGTATTTCCCCCCATCTTGACTACCTGGGGCCTGGTGGAGAGAAAGTCCAGGACCCAGGCACACAGGGGAGTTGAGCCCAAATTCCAGTAGCTTCTCGGCCAGTCTGGTGGGGACTATCGTGTTGAAGGCTGAACTGAAATCTATGAACAGCATCCTCACGTAGCCCCCCTTCTGGCTGTCAAGATGAGAGACAGTGGTGTGCAGAACCTGGGAGACCGCATCGTCCGTGGATCTGTTCGGACGGTATGCAAATTGTAACAGGTCCATGTTGCGAGGGAGGAAGGCGCAGATGTGTTTCTTGACCAGCGTCTCAAAGCATTTCATGACTACCGAGGTGAGGGCCACCAGACGGTAGTCATTCAGACAGGCTGGGGAGGCATTTTTAGGTACCGGTACAATGATGGATCTTTTGAAGCAGGCAGGGACCACGGAATTGCCAGGGAGAGGTTGAATATTGTAGTGAGCACCGGAGCTAGCTGCATAGCACAGGACTTAAGTACTCGCCTCGAGATGCCATCGAGGCCTGCAGCTTTCCTCGTGTTCACCCGTGTCAGAGCCTTCCTCAAGTCGTGCTCGGACAACAAGAATGTGTGCACATTCCTCCCTTCAGCTGAATAGCCAGCCTGCTGACAGTATTGTCGTTAGTCGGCAGACCTGGGGTGATGTTGCCCATCTCGAAATGAGCGTAAAAGGAGTTTAGGTCATCAGCTAGGGAGGTGCCGGCATTTGCGGATGGGGGGGGGGGGTGCTCCGGTAGTTGGTTACAGTCCGTAGCCCCTGCCACAGGCGTCTGTGTGTCCTGCTGCTCCATCTGTGACTCCATCTTGTCTTGGTACCTCCTTTTTGCGTCCTTCACCGCCCTTCGCAGTCAGTAGGACTCTACCTTGTAGACGTCCATATTTCCGGATGCCAGACCCGAGTTGTCTTTACCAATATTTAAATTCAAGTCAGCAACACTTCTTCATGCAATTTGATTTAATGTTATATTTCAGTGAGGCGGAAATTTAAGCCCAGAACAAACAGTGAGCAAAATCCGCCACTACGTTTAAATGAAGAAAGAAAGTACTGTCGATGCTGGAAACAGGCCATGCAGTGTCTGTCCAGCACAAATTCTGATTCATTCACTATAGGTGCTTCAGGAACTGCTGAACATTTCTGGTATTTTTGTTTCTTCTTGCACATTTCTCTGTGGAGCTTTTGTTTCGGCAAAAAGTTTCCCTTTTATGTTTGTGTACCCTTATGTATCAATACCTTAAAAATGCTTCAATTTACACAGTTCAAGAGGAAGAGGTAATGATCAATAATCCATCTTATAAATGTTTTCTGCAGCAATCCACTTGCGAGGACGCCATTACTTACTCTCAATTCCTCCATCTCTTCCACATCTGCCCCCAAGACGAAGCTTTCCACTCTTGGACCATCCAAGATGTCTTCTTCCTTCAGTGAATGTAGTTTCCAACTGGCTTTAATTCCTTGGTGATAAATATCTCAGTCCCTGCTGAAGTCCAAAGTGCATTTTTATAGAACTAATATTTAAACATATGGTTACAAAACTGATTTAACCATATATTTTTTAAATAAAGTAGGTTGATAAAGACAAGCTGGTACATTGAGCCTGTTTTATTCCAGCGTTGTCATTTTTGTACAGTATGCTCCTGATGGCCTTATACCTCGTCAGTATAAGGCCAACTCTGGTTCTCCCCTCCCCTTCCACCTACAGTGCCCTCCATAATGTTTGGGGCCCATCATTTCTTTATTTGCCTCTGTACTCCACTATTTGAGATTTGTAATGGAAAAAAATCACATGTGGTTAAAGTGTACATTGTCAGATTTTAATAAAGGCCACTTTTATACATTTTGGTTTCACCATGTAGAAATTACAGCAGTGTTTATACAAAGTCCCCCCATTTCAGGGCACCATAATGTTTGGGACACAGCAATGTCACGTAAATGAAAGTAGTCATGTTTAGAATTTTGTTGCATATCCTTTGCATACACTGACTGCTTGAAGTCTGCGATTCACGGACATCACCAGTTGCGGAGTGTCTTCTCTGGTGATGCTCTGCCAAGCCTATATTGCAGCCATATTTAGTTTATGCTTGTTTTGGCTGCTAGTCCCCTTCAGTTTTCTCTTCAGCATATAAAAGGCATGCTCAATTGGGTTCAGATCGGGTGATTGACTTGGCCACTCAAGAATTGACCTTTTTTTAGCTTTGAAAAACTCCTTTGTTGCTTTAGCAGTATGTTTGGGATCATTGCCTTACTGTGAATGAACCGAGGTGGTATACTTTGGATCTTGGGCAGTTTCTTCTCTCCCCCATACTTTGCTCTTGCCATCATTCTGATATAAGTTAATCTTTGTCTCATCTGTCCATGATCTTTTTCCAGAATTGTGGTTGCTCTTTTACGTACTTCTTGGCAAACTGTAACCTGGCCATCCTATTTTTGAGGCTAACCAATGGTTTGCAGCTTGCAGTATAGCCTCTGTATTTTTTTTCATGAATTCTTCTGCGGACAGTGGTCACTGACAAATCCCTACCTGACTCCCGAAGAGTGTTTCTGATCTGCCGGACAGGTGTTTTGGGGGTTTTCTTTATTATAGAGAGGATTCTTCTGTCATCAGCTGTGGAGGTCTTCCTTGGCCTGCCAGTCACTTTGCTATTAGTAAGCTCACCAGTGCTCTCTTTCTTCTTAATGATGTTCCAAACAGTTAATTTTGGTAAGCCTAAGTTTTGGCTGATGTCTCTAACAGTTTTATTCTTGGTTCTCAGTCTCATAATGCCTTCTTTGACTTTCATTGGCAAAACTTTGGTCCTCGTGTTGATAAACAGCAATAAAAGTTTCCAAAGGTGATGGAAAGACTGGAGGAAAGACCAGGTGCTGAGAGCTATCTTATATCTGCATGGAGGCACACCTGTGAAGCCATGTGTCCTGAACATTGTGGTGCCCTGAAATGGGAGAGACTATGTATAAACACTGCTGCAATTTCTCCATGGTGAAACCAAAATTTATAAAAATTGCCTTAATTAACATCTGAGAATGTTCACTTTAACCATGTGTGATTTCTTTTTCAATCATAAATCTCAAATTGTGGAGTACAGAGGCAAATAAATAAATGATGGGTCTTTGTCCCAAACATGGAGGGCACTGTATGCTTCCTATTATATTGCCACTATTAAATTCAACATTAGAGAACCAGAATGGACAGCTATCTGCAGAGCCAAAAGAGATGGGGGAGATATTGAACAATTTCTTTTCTTCGGTATTCACCAAGGAGAAGGATATTGAACTCGGTGAGTTAAGGGGAAAGAGTAGAGTAGCTATGGAAACTATGAGATTCAAAGAGGAGGAAGTACTGACACTTTTGAAAAATATAAAAGTGGATAAGTCTCCAGGTCCTGACAGGATATTCCCTAGGACATTGAGGGAAGTTAGTGTAGAAATAGCAGGAGCTATGACAGAAATATTTCAAATGTCATTAGAAACGGGAATAGTGCCGGAGGATTGGCGTACTGCGCATGTTGTTCCATTGTTTAAAAAGGGTTCAAAGAATAAACCTAGCAATTATAGACCTATTAGTTTGACGTCAGTGGTGGGCAAATTAATGGAAAGGATACTTAGAGATAATATATATAAGCATCTGGATAAACAGGGTCTGATCAGGAACAGTCAACATGGATTTGTGCCTGGAAGATCATGTTTGACAAACCTTCTTGAATTTTTTGAAACGGTAACTAGGGAAATTGATGAGGGTAAAGCTGTGGATGTTGTCTATATGGATTTCAGTAAGGCCTTTGACAAGGTTCCCCATGGAAGGTTGGTTAAGAAGGTTCAATCTTTGGGTGTTAATGGCGGAGTAGCAAGATGGATTCAAACAGTGGCTGAATGGGAGATGTCAGAGAGTAATGGTGGATGGCTGTTTGTCAGGTTGGAAGCCGGTGACCAGTGGGGTGCCTCAGGGATCTGTGTTGGGCCACTGTTGTTTGTCATGTACATCAATGATCTGGATGATGGGGTGGAAAATTGGATAAGTAAGTATGCAGATGATACTAAGATAGGTGGTGTTGTGGATAATGAAGTAGATTTTCAAAGTCTACAGAGAGATTTGGGCCATTTGGAAAAGTGGGCTGAAAGATGGCAGATGGAGTTTAATGCTGATAAGTGTGAAGTGCTACATCTTGGCAGGACAAATCAAAATAGGACGTACATGGTAAATGGTAGGGAATTGAGGAATGCTGTGGAACAGAGGGATCTAGGAATAACTGTGCATAGTTCCCTGAAGGTGGAATCGCATGTAGATAGGGTGGTAAAGAAAGCCTTTGGTGTGCTGGCCTTTATAAATCAGAGCATTGAATATAGGAGTAGGGAAGTAATGTTAAAATTGTACAAGGCATTGGTAAGACCAATTCTGGAGTATGGTGTACAATTTTGGTCGCCTAGTTATAGGAAGGATGTCAACAAAATAGAGAGAGTACAGAGGAGATTTACTAGAATGTTGCCAGGGTTCCAGCAACTATGTTACAGAGAAAGGTTGAACAAGTTAGGTCTTTATTCTTTGGAGCGCAGAAGGTTAAGGGGGGACTTGATTGAGGTCTTTAAAATGATGAAAGGGATAGACAGAGTTGACGTGGATACGTTTTTCCCATTGAGGGTAGGGAAGTTTCAAACAAGAGGGCATGACATGAGAATTAAGGGACAGAGGTTTCGGGGTAACGTGAGGGGGAACTTCTTTACTCAGAGGGTGGTGGCTGTGTGGAATGAGCTTCCAGCAGAAGTGGTGGAGGCAGGATCGATTTTAACATTTAAGAGTAAAGTGGATAGGTATATGGACGTGAAGGGAATGGAGGGGTATGGTCTGAGTGCAGGTAGATGGTACTAGGGGAAAACAAATGGTCGGCACGGACTGGAAGGGCCGAGGGCCTGTTTCCGTGCTGTAATTGTTATATGGTTATATGGTTATTTATACAGTTTCTTGCTTTTTTTTAAGCTCATTTTCTCTGATTTGCTACTATCCTCAATCGAATAATGCTTGAGACTTGATATCAATTAATCAATAATTACTAACTTATCTGGTCTGGTAAAGTCTTGAACACTGTTAATATACATATTACAAATCTTTTTTTTACAGATATCAGTGCCAGTTGCTTTGTGTTCCATGCGAAGGGCAAGAATTAATACAAATTAGTTCATTGACTTAGCTAGGAAATGTTACTCTTCCAAAGACTAAGGCTTTACAAGCTTTCAAGTTACTTAATGGCCAGTGTCACAGTTTAACATTGTAGAAAATATCCTGACTCTGTAGTTTGACATCATTAATGACCTGTAATTTTTGGTTTCCATATTTGTTTTACAGCATCCAATGCAGACCTATGGATATGCATTTATGTTTTCATTGTCGGGATATTTTGGAATTTCCTTTGTACTAGCCTTGATAAAGCTTTTCGGTGCACTAGTTGCTGTAACAGGTAATATGCAATTCATATTGGTATTCACTATTAAGATTTACTACAATGTCAAATTGGTTGAAAATGTTAGATTGAAGCCTGCCAGCCTGTTGTAATTGTAAGCAAAAGCTTACTAAACTAATTTTTTCTCCTTAATTAAGGTTACACACGACAAACTGAAACTCATGGTAATATAGGTCAAAATAAGCAAAAAGACAGACTGGCTTGGTGATCACTTCGCCCAACACCTCTGCACAGTTCGTATTAACGAACCCGATATCCCGGTGGCTCAGCACTTCAACTCCCCCTCCCATTCCATATCTGACTTTTCTGTCCTGGGCCTCCTCCATGGCCAGAGTGAGTCCCATCGCAAATTGGAGGAGCAGCACCTCATATTTGGGTAGTTTACACCCCAGCGGTATGAACATTGCCCTCCAATTTCAGGTAGCCCTTGCTTTCTCCCTCCTTCCCCTCCCATTCCCAGCTCGCCCACAGCGCACTGTCTCCCCCTCTTCCTTTCTTCTTCCTGCCCCCACTCCCACATCAGTCTGAAGAAACGTCTCGACCCGAAACGTCACCTACTCCTTCGCTCCATAGATGCTGCCTCACCCGCGTAGTTTCTCCAGCACTTTTGACTACTTTCTTTTGTGCTATTAAGGAAGCAAAGTGATGGTTGCTAGTCATCAGTTTAATATTTCTGTGTATTGCAGCCCATCAATAATTTTTTTTATCCGTTTAGTTTTCACCAGGATAGAAAATCTATATATTACTAAAACTCTCATCTTGTCTGTGTGTGTGCCCGTCATGCCCTGAATTATGCCAAAATAGTACACGATTGCGCTACAACTTTTGGACCACCTTACCATTGTCCTGTGGTGTGGTGTATCGTTTGTTTCAGATTGATGGTATATTTTATGTTATTCACATTTTCAACTTTACAAAACCCCACTTTGAGAAAAATGACTTGAAGTTGCAGTGGCAGTTACAGCTATGACATCACAATGGGATCTCATTTACATAAACTGCCCATGAGCAGTGCTCCACCCGACAATGACATCACAGTGGGATCTCATTTACATGAACTGCCCATGAGCAGTGTTCCAGCCCACAATTACATCACAATTGGATCAGCAGCTTCCACCTCAAGAGAGGTGAGGAGTGGGGGAGCAGGGAGATAGATGTAGAGGATGGGGGTGGAGAGGGGTAATGGAGGGAGGGAGGGAGGGAGTGAGATTGTATTTTAAAAAATCAATTTTTCACAAATTCGTGGGGGGGGGGGTTCATTTACCAAAAAAACTTGTGGTTTTCATTGTGGGGAAGGGGGGGGGGGTGGAATACGGGAGAGGTTTAATTTACAAACAAAAAAATCCAGAATTTTCTTTGTGGATGGGATGGGAGGGAGGTGAGCGCCCCCCCCCCGCCGCACGTAGGGACAATTGATTGGCTCCAGGGAGCACCGACTGAGGGTAGGGCGAGGGAGAGGCGAGGGAGGGAGTGGGGAAGGGGAGGGGAAGACATTTTCTTTAAACATTGTGTTCAGTGAGGGAGTGAAATAGGGGAGAGGTGAGGAGTGGGGGAGCAGGGAGATAGATGTAGGGGGAGGGGAGAGGGGTTATGGAGGGAGGGGGGAGGTGACTGAGGGTAGAGGAAAGGAGAGGTGGGAGAGGTGAGCGAGGGAGTGGGTGAGGGTAGGAGGAGAGGAGAAAGAAGAGGGTGGGTGAAGAGGAGGGGATGGGAGTGCTGGGGGTTGAGGGGAAATGAGCCGTGCCTGCACAGTTGGGGGCTGTGGGTGAATGGTGAAATAGTGCGTTGGGGGAACAGATGAGTGGTGGAATATTGCATTGGGGAAACGGGTCCCACTTGGCCTAGTAATACTATAAATTTCATCTGTTCTGCACAATGTGAAATAAAATCGAGACCTATCAATCTAAAACCCGACTGCCTACCATTAAATATATGGAATATGCAGTCATTGCTATGTTGCCAGTTAGTGATATTTGTTGATTGATCTAATAGTCTGTTCAATATTCCTGATCATCTACTCAATACTGGTTAATTATGATAAACCAAAGCTGTGTGTTATAAACTAGTGCCAGTTGTTATTTACTGCTTAATGCTGGAAATAAAGACCAAACCAAAACTTTGGCCAATGAATGACTGGAAACAATATGCATCCACAGTTTCTATTGGTTCACATAACCACTAAATATCTTAGAAGGATACTGATGCTGCTTGAAATCAAATCTGTTCAAAGACATATTTGGCTGGAAAAAAAAAAATCAGAATAATGAGGGGGAATATTTTTTTTTAGTTTCCTACCTGTGGCCACGTTGGAAGCTAGTCATTTATGTATAATAACAAAGAGGCAGCTCATGCTGACCATATCCTCCATCATTAATACAGCCTACTCTCCAATAGTTAGATACATTTAATTCTAAATTCTTTGTTCCACGTTTGAGATTTGTAGTCTTGGTTCTGGCTAGGGTTTGAGTTAGCCTAAGTGATTGGAAGAGGAGAGGAGACGTGGAAACATATTGTAATACATTTCCGACACTAAGCTTTCATTTTGAAATTGTGCCACTTGATTTAATTGAAGGTTTAGAGAATGTGAAAGAGTCTTATTACCTGATGAGGAAGTGGTGATTCTTTAATTCAGGATAATCCCACAAGGCTGTATCTTCCTTATGAGGAAATGTATTTTGGTGCAATCTTTGATCTGTGAATCAAAATATGTTTATTATATTACATGAAATTCAGAGGCCCGTGCATTAATTAAGACATCTCAACACGTCAAACATTAGCTTTAAAATATTTTTGTCTAATCGTACTGCTCTTGTTTAAAATGACACATCAGCAGATCTTCCATTTAAAAGTTGGTCAATCTGCTCAGATTTGCTGGCTTTAAAATATCTAACTGAACAGGATACCTCAGCACAGGCTGGAACAGTAGTGTAACATCCAGGTGCCTGGACAGCTGTGCTATGGCAGTCAACTCTTCGTTAAAATCAAGGGAACACATTTCTTAAATTTCTCGGCTCTTGGCTTGGGAAATCTGCCGCAGAACCATTTTTGACAGCAGTTCCATTGAAATAAATTAGAGGAAATGTACTCGAAGAATTGTATGAAGCTTTTTATTTGATTTTCAAGTGTGTGGAATGTTTTCGTTTTTTTAGAATATTAGAGCTTTTAATTGTTTTTGTTGTATTTTATTCTAATTGTTAATGATTTTGGATATTTGTGAATGTCAAGAGCACATATAATTTAAACAATCTCCAACAGCCAGTGAGCCCTTGCTAAGCCATTCTGAGAGTGCAGCCTGCTGCTGGCATTCTTGAGAAGCCCTGTATAATGTTGTGCCTAGCTGATCATCAGCTCCCAAAGGAACATTGCAAAGACCACCCTGAGACAAAATCAAGTGATTTGAGACCTTATCTATGGCACTAATCTGTTGAAAATGCAGGCAATTCCGTTGCGCCACTGTGCCGCCTCTTCATTTAGTTCTATAAGGGTATGAATGCAGGGGAAATTGTACTTTTTCCCCATTTCAAACACTCTCAGCCTTAGGTACAACACAGACAGATAGCAGTCCTCCCCGATAATACGCATTATTCCCAACCTCAGATGATTACAGTTTGTTCATTACTGATATATTTTTCCTCATTTATCGCACTAGTATCTGAGTGGGGTTGTCAGTTTTGTATTTTAGTTCCCATTCCCTATTAAAAATGAACTGCATCAAATCTTCACACATTCATTTGGAAAGGCCCTCAAAATTAACCGAAAGCAGAATCTAGTTGTGGTAGGACATACATTTAAATCTCGGCTTAAAATGCTAGGATATAAGTCATAAACCACCCAGATCAATTGTTTTACACTCGTCTCTTTTTCCCCAACCTAGAGCAAACAATATCACATTTATATCATAGAGTATGATTTGCCTGGAACATTCATAACTTAGAAACATAGAAACATAGAAATTAGGTGCAGGAGCAGGCCATTCGGCCCTTCGAGCCTGCACCGCCATTCAATATGATCATGGCTGATCATCCAACTCAGTATCCTGTACCTGCCTTCTCTCCATACCCCCTGATCCCTTCAGCCACAAGGGCCACATCCAACTCCCTCTTAAATATGGCCAACGAACTGGCCTCAACTACCTTCTGTGGCAGAGAATTCCACAGATTCACCACTCTCTGTGTGAAAAACGATTTTCTCATCTCGGTCCTAAAAGACTTCCCCCTTATCCTTAAACTGTGACCCCTTGTCCTGGACTTCCCCAACATCGGGAACAATCTTCCTGCATCTAGCCTGTCCAACCCCTTAAGAATTTTGTAAGTCTCTATGAGATCACCCCTCAATCTTCTAAATTCCAGCGAGCACAAGCCAAGTCTATCCAGTCTTTCTTCATATGGAAGTCGTGCCATCCCAGGAATCAGTCTGGTGAACCTTCTCTGTACTCCCTCTATGGCAAGAATGTCTTTCCTCAGATTAGGAGACCAAAACTGTACGCAATACTCCAGGTGTGGCCTCACCAAGACCCTGTACAACTGCAGTAGAACCTCCCTGCTCTTGTACTCAAATCCTTTTGCTATGAATGCCAACATACCATTTGCTTTTTTCACAACCTGCTGCACCTGCATGCCTACTTTCAATGACTGGTGTACCATGACACCCAGGTCACGCTGCATCTCCCCTTTTCCTAATCGGTCACCATTCAAATAATAGTCTACCTTCCTGTTTTTGCCACCAAAGTGGATAACCTCACATTTATCCACATTATGCTGCATCTGCCATGCATTTGCCCACTCACCCAGTCTATCCAAGTCATCCTGCAGCCTCCTAGCATCCTCCTCACAGCTAACACTGCCCCCCAGCTTCGTGTCATCTGCAAACTTTGAGATGTTGCATTTAATTCCCTCGTCCAAATCATTAATGTTTATTGTAACTAGCTGGGGTCCCAGCACTGAGCCTTGTGGCACCCCATTAGTCACTGTCTGCCATCCTGAAAAGGACCCGTTCACTGCTACTCTTTGCTTCCTGTCTGCCAGCCAGTTCTCTGTCCACATCAATGCTGAACCACCAATACCGTGTGCTTTAAGTTTGTATACCAATCTCTTGTGTGGGACCTTGTCGAAAGCCTTTTGAAAGTCCAGATACAACACATCCACTGCATCTCCCTTATCCACTCTACTAGTTACATCCTCAAAAAATACAATAAGATTCGTCAGACATGATTTACCCTTCGTAAATCCATGCTGACTTTGTCCAATGATTTCACCACTTTCCAAATGCTTCCAAATAACTTAAAAGCTTTTCATCGTATCTTGGTACATAGGACAATAACAAACCAATACCATTATCTAGATCTCTGGAAGTCATTTGTATAGCGTGGGGCATAACATTAAAAATGTTACTGCATGTAAATAATATAAAGGATTGGAGCTCGGATATTGAGAAAGTCAGTTGAAATCTATATTTTCTGTAAATCCAAAGTCATTTTAATACCTGTTCAGCTTTAAGAGATGAATGAAAGAATAAGTGTTCACAGTCATGGCCTGATTCTGCACATTCTTTTATATTATATTCAGTCTTTGTTGAAGATACAGCTTATTAAAAGTAATGACAGCTGTGGATAAACAGGGACAATTAGGAATTCTGCATTCTGATCTAAAATTAATTTGATCTTGTAAATAGAAAAATACAATATACAAAGGTATAATCACACAATTAGAGTACATTGAAGTGTTTTAGATTTGGGCACCTTAATATAGAAAATATGTTGAAGAGGTGGCATTAGTGTATAACTGTACTGGGGTAATTAATAGAACTGACAGGCAATAAATCTCTTGGACGTGATAACCTACATTTTGGTGGAGAATGTAGACGTGGAAGGTGAACTAATTGTATTATTCCAAAAAAGAATTTCTAGTTCTTGAATGGTTCCCACAGCTTGGATGATAGAAAACATACCCCACTATTTAAAAGGGCAAGAAACTAGAGAATTATTCATCATTTAGTCTGGCATCATGAATACATATAATGCAGGCATCGATTTGTTGGAAACTAATAATAGGATTGAGCAGATACAGAATGTATTTATGAATGAAGATCACATTTATCAAACGTGTTGAAATATTTAGTGATACATGTGGTGTACATGGACTTTCAAAAACCTTCAATGAACTGCTTCACAAGAGATTATTAATGTTAGAGTCAGTCATATTAAGAGTAATATACTCATATGGATTAAGGCTTAGTTAGTGGACAGAAAGTGGAATAGAAATAAACAAGTTATTTTCATTTTGGGAAACTGACCAATGGACTGCCACAGAGATCGGTACTGGAGCCCCAGCTGTTCACAGTTTATATCAGTGATTTGAATGAGAGAATCAAATGTAATATATTGAAGTTTGCTGAGGATACAAAACTAGTTTGCAATGTGATGAGGTAGCAGAGAGCCTTCAGAGCAATATAAATAACCTAAGTGAATGGGCAGGTGGATGTAGTGTGGAAATATGTAACGTCATCCAATTTGGAAGGAATAAACCAAAACATATTATTTTTTAAATTATGAGAGATGGAGAGTTGTTGTTCAAAGGGACCTGAATCTTGTTGTATACCGGTGAGGTTGCATCTGGACAACGGTCTGGTTCTCCGACTTAAAGAAGCAGATACATGTGATAGATGGAGGACAGTAAGGGTTCACCAAGTGGATTCCTTGGCTGTGGAACTTTCTTGCGAGGAGAAATTCAGTAGGCTTGGTCTATACTTATTAGAATTTGTAGAATCAGTGATGATCTCATTCAAATGCATAAACTTCTCAAGTTAATGTGTAAGTTGATTTTTCCTTGCTGTAATGTCTGGAACTAGAAGGCATCTTCCCAAGGTGAGAGCAGGGCTTTCAAACAGAGATGAGAATAAATGTCTTGCTCCAGGGAGTAATGAATCTATCCAAGAAGCTGTAAAGCCTCTGCCTCTTGAGTATATTAAAGAATATGATCAATAAATGTTTAAATGTTAAGGTAATCATGGGATGCCTGTACTGATCCCTCAGTCGTGATCTTACTGAATGTTGAAACAGGCTCAGGGGCCAAATGTCCTACTGCTGTTACGATGTATTATTGAAGCCATAGCACCCTAACCATAGCTGGCATGAACTCTTTGGTTCAATAGTAGTACTCTTGTTTCTGGAATATGGATTCAAGTCTCACGTCTAGAGTTTGATCTGAAAAATGCCATTCAAATGCAATATCAAAGAATATGGAAATTGTAATTTTAACCTGCAACTGTCAACTAGGATACCTTCTGAGTCTCAGGTGGAAGTAAAATATGGCATGGCACTCTTTTGAAAGAGCAAGAGTTAATAAAAAGGAACTGCAGATGCTGGTTTATAGACAAAAATAGACACAAAATGCTGAAGTAAGTCTGCGGGTCAGGCAGCAGAAAATGGACGTGACGTTTCGGGTTGGGACCCTTCCTCAGCCTGCGTTATATAGTGTTATACAGGCCAGTATTTTTTTTCAGTCAACAACATAAAAATGGTGTATCTATGTCTATCATATTCTCCTTAGTGATAGACTGCAAATTCGCTGTCATTTTTCCAGTTTTACAGTTGTGATCACACTTCAACAAATGATTTATTAGTGTTTTGGGAAATTATGTAAGTTATTTTACTGTGTTAAATGTTTGGTGGTTCTTTAATCATAGAGTATAACTAATAGTCATCTTCACTATAGAGCTTGAAATAGATTATGTCTGCTTTTTTTGGTATGCTATTTTTGGGAAAATAAATAATTTTCTGGCAAGCTGTTTAAAAAGTTATTCATTCACTGTACCATTGTGAATGTATCTTTGTTTTGCTAATTAACTATGAACATATTGGTATTTATTAATTTCTCGAGGAAACATTCAGAACATTACATTTCTTTTGATGGCTTAAGATGCTCCATGTCCTTAATAGAGGTAAACATCTATTTTTTTCTTTGCAGTAACCACTGGAAGAAAAGCAATGACAATTTGCCTTTCATTTCTCTTCTTTTCCAAGCCTTTTACCTTTTTGTAAGTAAATCTTCTTTTCATGTATAAAAGTGGCACATTTGATATATAAGATCTCAGAAGTGGTAATGCAGTCTGATATCAAAGCTGACGTTCTTCCCACGCCACTCAAACAACTCAAATAGGTATATTGTTCCTGGCAGAGCAGAATGTACGATGGTTAACATTGCCCATGTTCATTTTGTTTTCATAGTCTACATTTTTTAATTTTTCAATGTTTCTCAGTAAGGTTCCTTTCTCTAGGGAAGTATTCAAAACATCTTGCACTTATAACATTTTACATTTTGAGGATGAAAGTTTACTTCTAGCTGCCAGCCAACGTCAAGTCGTCAAGTCAACTTTATTTGTCACATACACATACAAGATGTGCAGTGAAATGAAAGTGGCAAATACCTGCGGATTGTGCAAAAACAACAGAACAGACCAGTATTTACATTTTAGAAAAAATAATTAAAAAAAGACACAACACACAGTAAATTAGTCCCTGGTGAGGTAAGAGTTTACAGTCCTGATGACCTGTGGAAAGAAACTCCGTCTCATCCTCTCTGTTTTCACAGCGTTTCAGCGGAGGCGCTTGCCTGACTTTAGCAGCTGGAACAGTCTGGGGCAGAAAAGGCTAGTGGGTGTTGTGCACAGGCCACCTAACAGTAGTAGTAGTGGAGTTGGGGATGGCATCAAACAGGAAATTAGAAATGCGTGCAGCGAAGGTAAAACCGTTATAATAGGTGACTTCAATCTACATATAGATTGGGTGAATCAAATTGGCAGGGGTGCTGAGGAAGAGGATTTCTTGGAATGTATGCGGGATAGTTTTCTAAACCAACATGTGGAGGAACCAACGAGAGAGCAGGCTATTCTAGACTGGATATTGAGTAATGAGGAAGGGTTAGTTAGCAGCCTTGTTGTACGTGGCCCCTTGGGCAAGAGTGACCATAATATGGTTGAGTTCTTCATTAGGATGGAGAGTGATATTGTTAATTCAGAAACACGGGTCCTGAACTTAAAGAAAGGTAACTTTGAGGGTATGAGACGTGAATTGGCCAAGATGGACTGGCAATTGATTCTTGAAGGGTTGACGGTGGATATGCAATGGAAGGCATGGATGAACTACAACAATTGTTCATCCCAGTATGGCAAAAGAATAAATCAGGGAAGGTGGCGCATCCGTGAATAACGAGGGAAATCAGGGATAGTATCAAAGAAAAAGATGAAGCGTACAAATTAGCCAGAAAAAGCAGCCTATCAGGGGACTGGGAGAAATTCAGAGACCAACAGAGGAGGACAAAGGGCTTAATTAGGAAAGGGAAAATGGAGTATGAAAGAAAACTGGCAGGAAACATAAAAACTGACTGCAAAAGTTTTTATCGATATGTGAAGCGCAAAAGATTAGTTAAATCAAATGTAGGTCCCTTGCAGTCAGAAACGGGTGAATTGATCATGGGGAACAAGGACATGGCAGACCAATTGAATAACTACTTTGATTCTGTCTTCACTAAGGAAGACATAATTTGCCGGAAATAGCAGGGGATCGCGGGTCAAATGAGATGGAGGAATCCAGGTTAGCTGGAAAGTGGTGTTGGGTAAATTGAATGGATTAAAGGCCGATAAATCCCCAGGGCCAGATAGGCTGCATCCCAGGGTACTTAAGGAAGTAGCCCCAGAAATAGCAGATGCCTTAGTGATAATTTTTCAAAACTCTTTAGATTCTGGAGTAGTTCCTGAGGATTGGAGGGTAGCTAATGTAACCCCACTTTTTAAAAAGGGAGGGAGAGAGAAAACGGGGAATTACAGACCAGTTAGTCCAACATCGGTAGTGGGGAAACTGCTAGAGTCAATTATTAAAGATGGGATAGCAGCGCATTTGGAAAGTGGTGAAAGCATTGGACAAAGTCAGCATGGATTTACGAAGGGTAAATCATGTCTGACGAATCTTATTGAATTTTTTGAGGATGTAACTAGTAGAGTGGATAAGGGAGAAGCAGTGGATGTGTTGTATCTGGACTTTCAGAAGGCTTTCGACAAGGTCCCACACAAGAGATTGGTATACAAACTTAAAGCACACGGTATTGGTGGTTCAGTATTGATGTGGATAGAGAACTGGCTGGCAGACAGGAAGCAAAGAGTAGGAGTGAACGGGTCCTTTTCAGGATGGCAGACAGTGGGGTGCCGCAAGGCTCAGTGCTGGGACCCCAGCTATTTACAATTTACATTAATGATTTGGACGAGGGAATTAAATGCAACATCTCGAAGTTTGCGGATGACACGAAGCTGGGGGGCAGTGTTAGCTGTGAGGAGGATGCTAGGAGGCTGCAGGATGACTTGGATAGACTGGGTGAGTGGGCAAATGCATGGCAAATGTGAGGTTATCAACTTTGGTGGCAAAAACAGGAAGGTAGACTATTATTTGAATGGTGACCGATTAGGAAAAGGGGAGATGCAGCGAGACCTGGGTGTCATGGTACACCAGTCATTGAAAGTAGGCATGCAGGTGCAGCAGGCTGTGAAGAAAGCGAATGGTATGTTGGCATTCATAGCAAAAGGATTTGAGTACAAGAGTAGGGAGGTTCTACTGCAGTTGTACAGGGTCTTGGTGAGGCCACACCTGGAGTATTGCATCCTGTTTTGGTCTCCTAATCTGAGGAACGACATTCTTGCTATAGAGGGAGTACAGAGAAGGTTCACCAGACTGATTCCTGGGATGGCACGACTTCCATATGAAGAAAGACTGGATAGACTTGGCTTGTACTCGCTGGAATTTAGAAGATTGAGGGGTGATCTCATAGAGACTTACAAAATTCTTAAGGGGTTGGACAGGCTAGATGCAGGAAGATTGTTCCCGATGTTGGGGAAGTCCAGGACAAGGGGTCACAGTTTAAGGATAAGGGGGAAGTCTTTTAGGACCGAGATGAGAAAATCGTTTATCACACAGAGAGTGGTGAATCTGTGGAATTCTCTGCCACAGAAGGTAGTTGAGGCCAGTTCGTTGGCCATATTTAAGAGGGAGTTGGATGTGGCCCTTGTGGCTGAAGGGATCAGGGGGTATGGAGAGAAGGCAGGTACAGGATACTGAGTTGGATGATCAGCCATGATCATATTGAATGGCGGTGCAGGCTCGAAGGGCCGAATGGCCTGCTCCTGCACCTAATTTCTATGTTTCTATGTTTGATTACAGTAAATTGCGAGGCTACTCGGAGAGATACAAATGAATCAATTTTCAATGTATTTTTCGATGTAATAATACAGAAATATTACTGTCAGGTAAGTGGTGCTCACTGACATTGATAGGGTGTTACTGATATCAAAGTTTCAAATGTCTGGTGGATCATTAGAAGTTCTACATTACTAATTATATATTTTTATTTCTCTTCAAGCTATATATGGTCAGGTCTTCTGGTCCTAATTGGAATCTTCCTGAATATTTACAGCAAAAATAAGGACAGAATTAGGCTGCCTTCACTGTGTAACGTTTGGAATATAATTCAGAAAAAACAAGTAAGCTCACTGTCCCAGATGGTGTAGATCCTATACTGGTTTTCACTTCTGACATGATTGAGCAAAGCCGTCACTGGTTGGCCTTGACAGGACATTCTGCAGAAGTGCACTTGTGATGTATGCCCATTACTAATACAACCGATGATGTTCGTTGTATGATAAAACAGACTTAATCAATCGTACGAATTGTACACATGTGGTAAAGGGAACAATGCAAGGTTTGGACAATGTTTACCATAAATATCACAATGATTGTTTGCTAATAATGTGTACAAAATTCCAGATTTATAAATTGCAATTCTCTCACTTGCTCCCTCTGTACTTTGTTCTTCATTTGAATTCTGAGCAGTGGCCTGTGGTTTTTAAGTTTTGTAAATGAATCAAATATGTGTTTTGCTTTAGATTTTCTTCAATGGAAATTACAAACTGGGATCAATTATGGCTAAATGTGTGTGTGTTTTTTTTTTTCATCACATGTGTGTGCAGTTTAATTGAAGTCATTATAGTATGGTAGTACATTGTTATTTATCATGATTGTACAATTTTATATATATATATCTTTTAAGTATTTTTTATTCAAATTGATTGTATTAAGTTCCTAGATCAATCCACAGCAAGCGTGAGACATGCATTTGGAAAACGTGCATTAAATAATATAGTTACGATGAGGTATGTCATGAAACGTTTATTGGATGGTGACCCTAGCTCAGTCAAGATTTCTTTATTGTACTTAACTTCCTACATTGCAAAAAAAGGTAGTAAAACATGATTACCATACATTGCCAAAATATTTTATATCACCTAGTGCCTCAAACCTAGTCTACTGTGTATTTTTCTTTAAGAGCATGAGAAAAGGCAAGGGCCAGAAAAGTACAAACACATTGCAGTGTTCCTAAACCTACCCTATTACCAAACCAACTTTGTGTTATGATCTTTACATCTTTCTGCTTTTGCACAATGCCTTTTTAACCCTTAATGATTATTTTTTTAATTAAGTTGTATTTCAACATGTTGGAGTTTAGATGTATTTTGTTTCAAAAAGAAGAAACTAAGTAAAGCATATTGCTAAAATTTCAATTTTTTTGCAGTTCGATTTTTTTTGTGCATTAATGCAAGTTTATTGGAAGAATTGACATCCATTTAATCATCATTATTTATGTAGCAAACATTTTAATGTGGGATATGAACAGGCTTATGTTTCCTTAGGTTTAAAATATTGATAACACTTTTCAATGTCTGGATCATTAACAATGAATTGTATTTGTAGCCTATATACTGTTACACATAATATAATTATATCTGTGTGCATGTTGCTGCATTTTAAATAATTTCAGAGTGCACATCATAAAATGGGGATGGAGTCAGACTATGGATGGTTGAACACAATTGGTTTAATTTGTTGCAATCTTGAATTCTGACTAGCTGATAATTTGCCAATAATTGCCATTAAACATCTATTTTTTTAATTTTCAGTGTAATCCAAAGAAATGGCATGTTCAGATATTTGTGTGGAAAATGTAACAATACAAAAGTTGCACCATGGATATTAAGACATTTTGTTTTATTCTGATGTGATAGGTTGAAAGTTCAGGTGGAAATGTGCACTTGATGTATTCCACACGTTATGGTTTGTTTCACTTCAAACAGACGAAAACGCAATAAAATTAGTAATCAAGTAGTAAAATCTTTATTTCGACAGGCGGGTGGGGTTGTAATTGTTACAGTATGTAGATGCAGACTACAGAGCAACTCTATCCCCACACAAGGGGGTAATGTTTAATCAGATATATTTATACTTCAATAATCTGCGATTCAGCGATACTTTATCTCACAGAGCATTGTACATCCTCTTGCTTGTCAAGATTGCATTGTACATCCTCTTGCTTGTCAAGATTGACTGGTTCTTCCGAGAGAGGAAGGGTTAGCCCATATATGGTCATGTTGAGAAGACTATTTTTCTGCATATCAAGCATTTTGTTTTTTTTACTATTGACGGACATTATAATCGCATAGAGCAAGGGTAGGAGCCAAGAGTCTGAACATTTCCTCGATTGTTTTGCTCTATGTTATAAACATTTAAGTATATGTGCTGTTATCTCAATAGTGTTAAGGAAGAATGGCGAAAACATGTTTGTTAGCTTTGTTAGTGTAATAGGAGAAAGGTGAAATGCATTTCTGCTTCTAATTCTACAGCTTTGTAATAGTTTAAATCTTTTAAACTACCTCACACAAATATGTCTTTATTGCACACAAGAGTAATTAGTCAATAACTGTGTTTCTGGCTTTTAAAAACAAATTTTGCCTTTTTGACCATAATGGGGAAAATAAATAAAAACAAATTTGATATTTACTCAAAGTCCAGCGCTATTTTAGAGCACTTTTTAAGTTAAATATTTTCAAAATGTTTATTCTTTTTGAGATATTTCAAATATATTGTCATATTTATACTTATGCTATTCTATTCTCAAGTAACATTAATCACTGATCAACATTATTAAAAAAACGGTTCTGGTTGGTTGGAGAAAGGTTATTTGCATTTCCATTCCTACAGCTCACATTGAAGATTGCCAGTTTTCAGACTGCATTTGATCACAGGATCATTTTACTGGAGATAACTACCTCGTAAGAAGAAGAGAATTAATCAAAACAAATAAACATCAAATAATTTCAAGACATCTTTAGCTTAGTTTCGAGTTACAGCTCGGAACCAAGCCCTTCGGCCCACCGAGTCCGCGCCGACTGGTGATCCCTGTACAGTAATACCTGTAGCAGCAGATTTTTATATCGTTCCAGAGATTGTTCCCTCTTGCCGCTAAGTGGACTGCATGATTCAGGAGAATGTCGTTAAACGCATGTGAGCTTTCTGTCAGAGATCTTCAGAGCTTCTTCACAGATAAATCTTCATAACACATAACTTGATTAATAGATTCTTTATTGTTGATGAAAAACAATGAGGTACATCCAAACTTCTTCTGACTCATACACTATAATCTTCATCAAACTCCAGCTTATCGCTTTAAAGGTTAGAAAACTCCTCGTGTCTCCATTACGCTTCGCATGGTCAAAGGGTATGCCTTCCCCATGCTGGTCCAAAACTAAACTAAAAACTCCAAACACGCCCTAGAATACGTCATAAATCCCACCCACAATATAATGGGCAGTCTAAAATTTAAAGACACATGCCATAATTAATGACACACAAAAGAAGCCAAATGGCCACTACATACTGGCCCCTAATTGTTCCAAGTATATAACAAGGCAATTATTAATAAACATCAAAAAAAGTAGCCATGAACTTAACATGCATCAAAAGCAAAAAATCGGGAAATTGAACCCCATGGCTCCCCGTCGGGGAATTGAACCCTGGTCTCCCACGTGACAGTTGGGGATACTAACCACTATACTAACGAGGAAAATAGCATGCACTATATATCCTCAATCAGAATTTGTAATCGACTCTTCCATCTTCAGTTTCGCCTTCTAGAAGCAAGCATAACTAGGTTATTAATCTTATTAAAACACTGTTTTTAGTTTAAAGTCGTACCGTGTGCACCAAACCCTAAAAATCAGGCATGATACCCAGTATATAGTCCAAAACATAACAGTCAAAAGCTTTGATAGCATGAAACGTCTTCCTCCATGTCTGACCAACTCATGGATGTGTTGCAACAACAATGTTGAAGTGTGAAAATCCTTCACAAGATTAACAGGATTTTTAGCAATAAAGTTCACCATTAGGTTTGATTTAATTTCCAGATAATTAGCCGAGATTTCAAATCCCACCTCAAGCTTTGGCCATTCTCTGTCTGGCTTACACAGAGACTGTAGTTCATTGATTCATCTCTTATCGCTTAAGAAGCCGTTCACTGTCAGTTCTCTGGAAACTTCATCTGCAGGATTTTCTTTTGTGATAACATATTTCAGTTGTACAACGTTAGTAACTCACAATGCTATTTCCATTGGCAGATATTCACTGTCCAAATCCAACTCTCTGGTTTCTTTGGCTCTATCATCTAGTGGAATGCTTTCACAATTGTCGCTGATCCACTTGGAAAGTGTGAATCCTCCCTTATTGCAAAGGGAAGTCAGATGTGTTATTGGTTGAGTTGCTTCCTGCTCAGTAGACATGGATTTTAAGCAATCATCCATGTAGAAATTATTCTTCAAAGAGATTATTACCTCTGGAAAATAATATTTATTGTTCTCTGTGGTCCTCCTTAAACCAAAGTTCGCACAACATGGTAATGACACTGCTCCAAAGAGATGTACCTTCATCCAGTATTCTACAAGATCTTGCTGCACATCCCCTTCAGGCCACCATAAGAATCGCAGGTAATCAATATGTTTACCTGCTACTTTCACTTGATGAAACATCGCTCTGATATCAGTCATTAAAGCAATTGGTTCTTCTCTAAATTTAATGAGAACTCCAATGGGTGAGTTGGCAAGGTCTGGACCTTGCAGTAGTTGACAGTTAAATGATGTTCCTTTAAAGACTGCAGCACAGTCAAAGACCACCCTCAAGGTCCCTTTCTTTGAGTGATACACCCCATGGTGTGGAATATACCGGCGCTCTCCATCCCCCCGATTCAATTGATTCATTGGCAGCATTTTGGCTAATCATTACCAATCATATCCTGTAAGAAGGATGTATATTCCTCATGAAAGTTCGTATTCTCGCTAAACTTGCGTTTCAAATTCTGGTTGCGTTGCTCTGCCATAGGACAATTATTCAGCAGATTAACACTTTCTTGTTTGAAAGGTAAGTCCAGACAATAGTGTCCGTCAATCTTTACTGAGTAGTTCATAATATCCATGAACTTCAACTCTTAATTCGACATCTCTTCAGATTCCTTGTTGGTACTTTCATTGAAGTCACGATTGTATGGCAGGCAGACAAAACCAGGGCTAAAATCAAAAAGGGCCACTTTTCAGCAAAATTGTATAAGGGGTAAATGCGTTGTAAAGACAAGCCTGAAGGCTTTGTGTCTCAATGCAAGGAGTATTCGTAATAAGGTGGACGAGTTGAACGTGCAGATAGATATTAATGATTATGATATAGTTGGGATCACGGAGACATGGCTCCAGGGTGACGTAGGCTGGGAGCTGAACATCCAGGGATATTCAATATTCAGGAGGGATAGAGAGAAAGGAAAAGGAGGTGGAGTAGCGTTGCTGGTTAGAGAGGAGATTAAAGCAATGGAAAGGAAGGACATTAGCTTGGAGGATGTGGAATCGGTATGGGTAGAGCTACAAAACACTAAGGGGCAGAAAACGCTGGTGGGTGTTGTGTACAGGCCACCTAACAGTAGCAGAGAAGTTGGGGATGGTATCAAACAGGAAATTAGAAATGCGTGCGACAAAGGCAAAACAGTTATAATGGGTGGCTTCAATCTACATATAGATTGGGTTAATCAAATTGGCAGGGGTGCTGAGGAAGAGGATTTTTTGGAATGTATGCGGGATAGTTATCTAAATCAACATGTAGAGGAACCAACGAGAGAGCAGGCTATTTTAGACTGGGTTTTGAGTAATGAGGAAGGGGTAATTAGCCGTCTTGTTGTACGTGCCCCCTTGGGCAAGAGTGACCATAATATGGTTGAGTTCTCCATTAGGATGGAGAGTGACATTGTTAATTCAGAAACAATGGTTCTGAACTTAAAGAAAGGTAACTTTGAGGGTATGAGACGTGAATTGGCCAAGATTGACTGGCAATTAATTCTAAAAGGGTTGACGGTGGATTAAAAAAAATAAAAAATAAATTAAAAAAAAAGAGGGTATGGAGAGAAGGCAGGTACGGGATACTGAGTTGGATGATCAGCCATGATCATATTGAATGGCGGTGCAGGCTCGAAGGGCTGAATGGCCTACTCCTGCACCTAATTTCTATGTTTGTATGGCTTCATCACCGGCTTTTCTAATTTATCAGTAGATATTTGATTAACATCAATGGTAGGATATCCTACCTGGATGCAATGGAAGTGCATCCAGGTACAGCTCCTGAAGGACTGTGTTGGGGAATTGGAGAAGCAAGTGGATGACCTCAGGTTCGTCCGAGAAACTGAGTCGTTCCTCGACAAGTCCTACAGTGAGAATGTTACACCTAAGGTACTGGAAGGGAAAAAGTGGGTGACGGTGAGAAAGGGAGGGAAACTTGGAATGCAAAGCACCCCGGGCGTTGTACCTATTGTGAACAGGTTCACCCACTTAGAAGCTGTCGGGACAGAAGACGTTAAAACACTGAGCGGCGGACTGGCTTCCGAAGCAAAAAGGGCTGTTGAGCCAAAACCAAAGAGGCCAACGTCAGGCAACGCCATTGTAGCTGGAGACTCCATTGTGAGAGGTACAGACCGGGGTTTCTGCGGCAACAGACGGGATTTGAGGATGGTGTGCTGCCTTCCTGGTGCGAGGATCCAGGATGTCATGGACAGAGTACAGAAAATCCTCAAGGGCGAAGGTGAACAGCCGGAAGTGGTAGTGCATGTCGGCACAAACGATGTTGGAAAGAAGGGGATGAATATTCTGCAGCGTGACTTTAGAGAGCTCGAAAAAATGCTGAAAAGCAGGACCTCCAGGGTTGTTATCTCCGGTTTGCTTCCAGTTCCTCATGCTGGCGAGAGCAGGAACAGGGAGATACGGAACCTGAATGTGTGGCTGAGTAACTGGTGCAGGGGGCAGGGATTTAGATTCTTAGATCACTGGGATCTGTTTTGGAGTAAGGGGGAACTGTACAAAAGGGACTGATTGCATCTTAACAGGTGGGGGACCAGCATTCTGGCAGGCAGGTTTGCCACTGTTACACGGGTGGTTTTAAACTGAATAAGGGGGGTGGGGTGTCAAATGGGATAGTCGATGATGGAGTTAAAGGGAAAGAGTAAAGGGATGGTTAATGACCCCAGAATTAACGGAAAGGAAGTTCACAAAGGGATAGGAGAGTATGGCCAAGTGTAATAGGGATCGATGTGAAAGGTGAGATGCGTAAGGAATTAAAAGTATTGTATATGAATGCGCGAAGTATAAGAAGTAAAGTAGATGAGCTTGAGGCTCAGTTACAGGTTGGTAGATATGACTGAGATATGGGGATTACTGAGACGTGGCTGCAGGAGGATCGAGCCTGGGAACTTCATATATACAGGGTTATACATCCTATAGAAAGGACAGGCAGGTGGGCAGAGGAGGGGAGTAGCTCTGCTGGTGAGGGATGGAATTCAGTACCTTGCGAGGGAAGGCATACGGACTGACGAGGTGGACTCACTGTGGATTGAGTTGATGAATTGTAAAGGCAAGAAGACACTAATTGGTGTTATTTACAGACCCCCAAATAGTCACCTGGATGTAGGGTGTAAGTTGCAGGAGTTAAAACTGGCATGTAACAAAGGTAATGCCACTGTGGCGATGGGGGGTTTCAATATGCAGGTAGACTGGGAAAATCAGGTTGGTTCAGAACCCCAAGAGAAAGAGTTTGTAGAATGCCTCCGAGATGGATTCTTAGAGCAGCTTGTAATGGAGCCGACCAGAGAAAAGACAATTCTGGATTTAGTGTTGTCCAATGAACCAGATATGATAAGAGAACTCGAGGTAAAGGAACCGCTTAGAGGTAGTGATCATAACATCATTAGTTTTAATCTGCAATTTGAGAAGGAGAACGTTAAATCAGAAGTGGCAGTGATGCAGTTGAACAAAGGGGACCATGAAGGCATGAGAGGGGAGCTGGCCAAAATAGACTGGAAAGGGATTCTAGCAGGAATGACGGTGGAACAGCAATGGTGGGAATTTCTGGGCATAATCCGGAAGACGCAGGATCATTGCATTCCAAACAGGAAGAAAGATTCTAAGGGGAGTAGGAAGCAACCTTGGCTGACAAGAGAAGTTAGGGATAGAATAAAACTAAAAGAAAAGATGTATAACACAGCAAAGAGTAGCCGGAAGTCAGAGGATTGGGAAACTTTCATAGGACAACAGAAGGAAACAATACGGGCTGAAAAGATGAAGTACGAGGAGAAGCTGGCCAGGAATATAAAGAAGGACAGTAAAAACTTATTTAGATATGTTAAGGGAAAAAGAGTAGCAAAGTCAAATGTGGGTCCCTTGAAGGCAGACACGGGTGAAATAATTATGGGCAACAAGGAAATGGCAGTAGAGTTGAATAGGTACTTCGGATCTGTCTTCACTGAGGAGAACACAAACAATCTCCCAGATGTACTGGAGGACAGAGGATCTAAGGGGGTAGAGGAACTGAAAGAAATTTTCATTAGGCGAGAAATAGTATTGGGTAGGCTAATGGGACTGAAGGATGATAAATCTCCTGGGAGGAGAAGACATTTTATTTAAACATTATGTTCAGTGAGGGAGTGAAATAGGGGAGAGGTGAGGAGTGGGGGAGCAGGGAGATAGATGTAGAGGATGGGGGTGGGGAGGGGAGAGGGGTTATGGAGGGAGGGGGAGGTGACTGAGGGTAGGGGAAAGGAGAGGTGGGTGAGGGTAGGAAGAGAGGAGAAAGAAGAGGGTGGGTGAAGAGGATGGGGACAGAGTGCTGGAGGTTGAGGGGAAATGAGCTGTGCCTGCACAGTTAGGGGCTGTGGGTGAATGCTGAAATAGTGCGTTGGGAGAACAGGTGAGTGGTGCATTGGGGAAAACAGGGCCCAATGGGTCCCACTTGGCCTAGTAATACTCTAAATTTAATCTGTTCTGCACAATGTGAAATAAAATCGAGACCTCTCAATCTAAAACCCCATTGCCTACCATTAAATATATGGAATATGCAGCCATTGCTATGTTGCCAGATAGTGATATTTGTTGATTGATCTAATCATCTGTTCAATATTCCCGATCATCTACTCAATACTGGTTAATTATGATAAACCAAAGCTGTGTGTTATAAACTAGTGCCAGTTGTTATTTACTGCTTAATGCTAGAAATAAAGACCAAACCAAAATTTTGGCCAATGAATGACTGGAAACAATATGCATCCACAGTTTCTATTGGTTCACATAACCACTAAATATCTTAGAAGGATACTGAAGGATACTAAATCCCCTGGGCTGATGGTCTGCATCCCAGTGTCTCAGGGAGGTGGCTCTAGAAATAGTGGACGCATTGGTGATCAATTTCCAATGTTCAATAGATTCAGGATCAGTTCCTGTGGATTGGAGGATAGCTAATGTTATTCCACTTTTCAAGAAAGGAGCGAGAGAGAAAACGGGGAATTACAGACCAGTTAGCCTGACTTCGGTGGTTGGAAAGATGCTGGAGTCAATTATTAAGGAGGTAATAATGAAGCATTTGGATAGCAGTAAAAGGATTTATGAAAGGGAAATCATGTTTGACTAATCTTCTGGAATTTTTTCAGGATGTGACAAGTAAAATGGATGAAGGGGTGCCAGTGGATGTAGTGTATCTAGACCAGAAAGCCTTTGATAAGGTCCCGCATGGGAGACTGGTGACTAAAATTAGAGCACATGGTATTGGTGGTAGGGTGTTGACATGGATAGAAAATTGGTTGGCAGACCGGAAGCAAAGAGTAGGAGTGAATGGGTCCTTTTCAGAATGGCAGGTAGTGGCGAGTGGAGTGCCGCAATGCTCAGTGTTGGGGCCGCAATTGTTTACCATATATATAAATGATTTGGAAGAGGGAATTATGAGCAACACTAGCAAGTTTGCAGATGACACAAAGCTGGGTGGCAGTGTGAACTGTGAAGAGGATGTTAGGAGGTTGCAGGGGGACCTGGACAGGTTGAGTGCGTGGGCAGATGCGTGGCAGATGCAGTATAATATAGATAAATGTGAGGTTATCCACTTTGGTGGCAAAAACAAGGCGGCAGATTATTATCTCAATGGGGTTAGGTTAGGTAAGGGGGAGGTACAGCGAGACCTGGGTGTCCTTGTACACCAGTCACTGAAAGTTGGCGTGCAGGTACAGCAGTCAGTGAAGAAAGCTAATGGAATGTTGGCCTTCATAACAAGAGGATTTCAGCACAGGAGTAAAGAGGTTCTTCTGCATTGTATCGGCTCTGGTGAGACCATATCTGGAGTATTGTGTACAGTTTTGGTCTCCTAATTTGAGGAAGGACATCCTTGTGATTGAGGCACTGCAGTGTAGGTTCACGAGATTGATCCCTGGGATGGTGGGACTGTCATATGAGGAAAGATTGACAAGACTAGGCTTGTATTCACTGGAGTTTAGAAGGATGAGGGGGATCTTATAGAAACATAAAATTATAAAATGACTGGACAAGCTAGATGCAGGAAAAATTTTCCCAATGTTGGATGAGTCCAGAACCAGGGGCAACAGTCTTAGAATAAAGGAGAGGTTATTTAAGACTGGGCTGAGAAAAAACTTTTTTATCCAGAGAGTTGTGAATTTATGGAATTCCCTGCCACAGAGGGCAATGGAGGCCAAATCACTGGATGGATTTAAGACAGATTTGGATAGAGCTCTTGGGGCTAGTGGAGTCAAGGGATATGGGGAGAAGGCAGGCACGGGTTATAGATAGCGTATGATCAGCCATGATCATATTGAATGGCGGTGCTGGCTTGAAGGGCTGAATGGCCTCCTGCACCTATTTTCTATGTTTCTATGATAGTTCTTCTGATTCTCGTTTTCGTTGTTCCTTTACAAGGAGCCATAGATAACTCATCCAAGTCGGGTTTTTGTAGCATATGGTCCATCACCTTGGCTGATAACAATCTGTATAGGTTCCAATGCCTTCAAAACATTTGTTCTGATCAGTAGATCAACACTAGAATTTATTTCATATACTGTATCTTGACATCCTTCAGGTAAGGCCATTGTTTCAAGTCTTCATGCCTTGGTATATTTTGACGACCAACAGGCATAGTTCCATGTGTAAACACTTCAGATATTGATATTAAATTATCTTCATCCAGACTGGATATCTCCATACTTGTAATGTAATGACTCATGCTGTGTTTATCTTTAGTCATGGTACGCAATTGAATCTTAGTCTCTTCTCCTGTGATGTTCAGCCTTCTCGTCAGGTTTTCTGTGCAAAAGGCAGTCGAACATCCGTGATCCAAAAAAGAATGTTTGCAACACTATTCGTCTTGCTATTCCTTACCTGTACTGGTAAGATAGAAAAATTACAAGCTTCAACCCCGGCCCAAATATGAGCTGTCACTTGAGGTGAGGTGAAAGCATCTCTAGTAGTTCAAGGTCAAGTGAGTTTATTGTCATGTGTCCCTGATAGGACAATGAAGTTCTTGCTTTGCTTCAGCACAACAGAACATAGTAGGCATTGACTACAAAACAGATCAGTGTATCCATATACCATTATATAAATATATACACACATGAATAAATAAACTGATAAAGTGCAAATAACATAATGGGTTATTAATGTTCAGAGTTTTGTCCGAGCCAGATTTAATAGCCTGGTGGCTGTGGGGAAGTAGTTATTCCTGAACCTGGTCGTTGCAGTCTTCAGGCTCCTGTACCTACTACCTGAAGGTAGCAGGGAGATGAGCATGTGGCCAGGATGGTGTGGGTCTTTGATGATACTTCCAGCCTTTTTGAGGCAGTGACTGCGATAAATCCCCTTGATGGAAGGAAGGTCAGAGCCGATGATGGACTGGGCAGTGCTTACTACTTTTTGTAGTCTTTTCATCTCCAGGGCGCTCAAGTTGTCGAACCAAGCCACGATGCAACCGGTCAGCAAGCTCTCTACTGTGCACCTGTAAAAGTTAGAGAGAGTCCTTGACAAACCGACTCTTCGTAATCTTCTCAGGAAGTAGAGGCGCTGATGTGCTTTCTTGATAATTGCATCAATGTTCTCGGACCAGGAAAGATCTTCAGAGATGTGCACGCCCAGGAATTTGAAGCTCTTGACCCTTCTTGACATATAAATGGGACGGTGGGTCCCCATCCTACTCCTTCCAAAGTCCACAATCAGTTCCTTGGTTTTGCTGGTGTTGAGAGCCAGGTTATTGTGCTGGCACCATATGGACAGTTGCTCGATCTCTCTTCTGTACTCCGACTCATCCCCATCAGTGATACGTCCCACAACAGTGGTGTCGTCAGCGAACTTGATGATGGAGTTCGCACTATGACCGGCTACGCAGTCATGAGTATAGAGTGAGTACAGCAGGGGGCTGAGCACACAGCCTTGAGGTGCTTCCGTACTGATTGTTATCGAGTATGAACATTTCCACCAATACGAACAGACTGTGGTCTGTGAATGAGGAAGTCGAGGATCCAATTGCAGAGGGATGCGCAGAGACCCAGTTCTGCGAATTTGTTAACCAGCTTAGAGGGAATGATAGTATTAAATGCCGAGCTATAATCGATGAATAACAGCCTGACATATAGTTTTTTGTTGTCCAAGTGGTCCAGAGCGGAGTGGAGAGTCAGCAAGATCGCATCCACCATTGATCTGTTGTGGTGGTAAGTGAACTGCAGTGGGTCTAGGTTTTTGTCGAGGTAGGAGTTGATTTGCACCATGATCAACCTCTCGAAACACTTCATCACCACGGGCGTTAGTGCCACAGGTCGATAGTCATTGAGGCACGTCACCTTGCTCTTCTTGGGCACTGGTATAATTGATGCCCTTTTGAAGCAGGTGGGAATCTCAGACCTCAGAAGTGAGAGGTTGAAAATGTCCGTAAAAATTCCAGTCAGTTGGTCCGCACAGGTTTTTAGAACACGAACAGGTATACCATCAGGTCCAGGCGCTTTTCGAGTGTTCACCCCCCTGAAGGATTTCCTGAAATACCATCACAGCGAATGGGGGCTCGGGAAGGCACATCGGTGTTCTCCCTATCAAAGTGTGCGTAAACCGCATTGAGCTCATCAGGGAGTGATGTTTCGCCCTGCCTCCTGATTTTGCCTTGTAGGAGGTGATTGCATTCAGGCCCCGCCACAGCTTCTTCTGTTCCGTTTGCTCCAGTTCATCCACTTCTATTTGCTTTGATAACTCTTCATCTATTTGTTCCAGTTCTTCTTCCCAATGCTCTGATAGCTCTTCTTCAGAAGTGCTTCAGGATGATATTGCCTGAACTTATAACAAATTATAGGACTCTTACAGTCTCTCACAATATGTCCTTTTTTCAAACATTCAAAACAGATTCCCTTCTCTTTCAAGAAATCCATCTTTTCTTCATATTCTTTCATCTTGAATCTTCGACACCATGGTGTGACCAACATCATCACATAACAAACAAAATACTATTTGCTTGCTAGTAGATACATTTCCTTTCATTCTATCTGTCTTTTCCACAGATCTGGTTGTGATAGCAAAACTACTTCACATAGGTTCTGATATTTTTTCAGTTTTGGTAAAGGTAGAACCTTTGTTAGTTGCAATTGGTTTATGATTTTCAATAGTCCTGTAGTGTGGCTCTAACATGTACTGTACTTCCTTTTCTAAGAATGTCACCAGGTCTGGTAGCTTGGCTACTTGCTTCCTTTCATCCATTATTCCGCCTGCTTCATCTCTCCACTTTTATCACAGTCTTCTGGGCAATTTGCTAATGATGACTCGAGTATTACTCGCAAGATTAATTTCCTCCATGGGGCCGAGATTTTTCATCGAGCTGCAACAACCTCTCAGAAATATTGTATAATCACTCAATGCCTCCCCATCTTCATCCAGCTTGATTTCTTTCCAAGCATGGGCCTTCTCCATGTATGCGTTAGCAATCTTCTGTTCATTACCAAAATATTCTTTAAGTAACCTTCTCACCTTTTTTTGCCATGGCTGTCTGGCTCATTTTGACAATTTTCTACAAGTACCTGAACACTGCCATTGGTGTATTTCTCTAGAAATCGTAAGCACTCCTTTTCATCCGTAATTCTCATTTCTAATACGTCTTCTAATGCCCTTATTGATGGAGGGCAAAGGATCTCCATCATTTGTAGGAATTTCTGCGGGTGCTAGAATGAGAGAGGTATTTTGTCGAGCTATGAATTCAGCTCGACTTTTCACCAATGCCAATAACCCATCCTGATAACCTTGGCTTGGCTCCACCTGTTGATAAACAGGCCTCTGTGACTCAAATTGGCCTGCTCGGGCCTGTGCATCAGGCCTTGGAAAAGCGTGTTCCGATCTTAGTTTGTCCCGGACCTCTCCAATGACCCCATAAGTAGTTTGTTTTGGTCTAGCACCCATTTGCTGAGATGAAGTTTTACCGGCTCTATATTGTTTCAATGGGTGTTCCCAGCCATGTGATCGGTGGTTCTCAATTGTGGAATTGATCTAACTGCTGATTTAATTGGAGGAGCATTTTCTCTTGGTCTAGAGCTAATCGTCTTCAATGATGTAGAGCTGCATCTTGAACCTTTTCTTTCCAATATCTCCTTCTTTGCTTTGGCCACCGCCATCTTTGTGTTTAGTTCCAGTTGTTCCTTTCGTCGCCTCAGCTGCTCTTGCTGTCATGTCATCTCTTCCTTTTGTCATCTCATCTCTTCTTCTCGCCTCATCTCTTCTTGCTCAATCTCATGTTTCATCTTCAAGGCATCCGCTTCTATTGAGAGAGCGGCTAGATCAGCTACAACTCCCACTCGAGCAGAAACCCTTGATACCGAACTGGCTGTGGAATCAGATTTATGAATTGATCTTTGTGTAGATACTTTTGAGATATTATCTCGTAGTGTAATTTCATCTTCCATTCTGGCACCTTGTTGCATCGCACTTCCAGCTGCTAAGCGCGTAGGTTGTGGTATTATTTCAGATAACCATTCCTCTGCCTTATCCATGAAACCATTGCATATCCTCATCTTGTCTTCCCACCACTGGGTGTATCTTATGCGTTCTTCCCGAGACTGCTGTGTACACAGCAGCACATTTTGTTTCTTTCCAACCTCTTGGCAGAGGTTCCATAGTTGGCTCATATTAGATTTCACTTTGCTCCCATTCTGTACTGATTCCATTTATTTCTTCTGTTTCTCAATGAATCTGGTAACCGTTTCCATAATTTGTTTCTCTCCTTCTCGGTTTCTTTCCAGTAGGCAGCTTGTGTATTATCTGTTTCTTCTCGATACATGAGTTTTCTGTAGCTTTCAATTGACTCATTAACTTGTTCCCATATCGAGTTTTCCTCCTTCTTTGTTTCTTTCAAGCAGGCAGGTTGTCCTTGACTAAGCTTGACTTCGCCACCTTGTGGTTCCTCAGGCATGGCTCTTCCTTCATCTTCTGGCTCCATGATTTTAAAGAGGTCTTGGCAGATTGCCAAGTCTTTAAATTGAACGAACAAAGTTCTCTGAATTCTGCTCCAACTTTGTGTAATCATCGAATGGCTATTTTGAAAACAATTTTCTCAGAACAATAATAAACTGGGTTTAAAGATGATGTGAATTCAGAAGGAATGTGTGTTATCAAGACTTCAAAACAATTTCCAAGGTCATTCTTCAGACAGATTGGAAAAACACTTTCTGGCTATCTTCCAATCTAGTGGCTAGCGTTCTGGCTCTTCTTACAGAAGCCGTTTAAAATGAAAGCTTTGCAGCTTCAAAATTCAAAAGAATAATAGTCGATTTTACTCACAATATCTGTGATAATGTCTTAAGATCTTAAGATAAGTCTCTTCGCTGTCGATAGACCTCGAGGCTATCTCTGGCTGAGATCTATTGTCTTCAGTTCCTCAGCTTCTGGCCAAAACCTCTTTCGAGATCTTAGCCAAATCTTCTGTCCCATACTCTTCACCCCCCGTCGGAGGTATCCTTTGACTTATTGTAGCAGCAGATTTTTATATCATTCAAGAGATTATTCCCTCTAGCCGCTAAGTGGACTGCATGATTAAGGAGAATGTTGTTATACACATGTGAGCTTTCCGTCAGAGACCTTCAGAGCTTCTTTACAGATAAATCTTCATAACACAGTCTTTTGATTAATAGATTCTTTATTGTTAATGAAAAACAATAAGGTACATCCAAACTTTTTCCGACTCATACACTATAATCTTCATCGAACTCCAGCTTATCACTTTAAAGGTTAGAAAACTCCTCGTGTCTCCATTACGCTTCGCATGGTCAAAGGGTATGCCTTCCCCATGCTCGTCCAAAACTAAACTAAAAACTAAGCTTCTGCGCAAGAAACTTAGCTCCAAACACGCCCTAGAATACATCCTAAATACCACTCACCCAGTCTAAAAGTTAAAGACATATGCCATCATTAATGACCCACAAAACAAGCCAAACGGCCACTACAATATCCTACACGAGAGACAATTTACAATCATAACAAGCCAATTAACCTATAAACCTGTACGGAGAAAACCCACGGAGGTCACGGGGAGAATGTACAAACTCTGTACAGACAGCACCTGTAGTCAGGATCAAACACGGGTCTCTGGCGCTGTAAGGCAGCAACTCTACCGCTGTGCCACCATGCCGCCCAAACATTTACTTTTCAGCGATAATACAATACAATATAATACAATCGTCTCATATTTTGTTTCAGTCAAAAACAATATGAATGATAAGCCAATGGAATGAGGGTGAAGATCTGTCGACATCCTCACATCTGTTTCACTAGTTTGGTCTGTTTTTCTGTGATCTAATTTCATTTCTACTAATATCTCGACATTTAGAAGTGAATCTCTACGCCAACACTGAATCATCATTTTAATATTTATCTTGTGTTCCATAAGGTGACAAATATTGATGCTTGGGAATTGGAATATATCCGTTTCATTTTCCTATCCTATGATGTGGATTAAAATCAGATATGGACTAAAACTCTTTCCAGCCTCCATATTCAGTGTACCACAATTCCAACTTTACAGAGCCTCAAGTGCACTGTAATAATTATTTTATTTCAGAGTCACGTGAGTGACTACGTGAAGACCCCGTCCAGCACGCATGCACGACATTAGCGTTCATGCAGTGCACCCGCGACGAACGGGAGTTCAAGGCGCTCCCGCTACAATTTGAAAGTCGGGCCGACAGGTAAGTTTTACCGTGGCCGTGTGTATTTTCTCTGTGGTCTGCTTTGTGTTCCAGAAAGAATGAGCAAGACCAGAGGAAAGAAATCTGTAGCTCACCCCCGTTCATCTCCCGTTGAGGAGCTTTCTTTGGAGGGTGGGCGAGAGGCAGCAGGATTGACTACCGAGCCGAGCCCAGCACCGCTAGTGCAGCCTGAGCAGCGGGCTGGAGGTACCTGCAGCCAGAACCGGGCGGTAGTATCCGACGATTCGGATGAAGATGCCTCACCGCTCGAGAGCGGCAAAGGCAGCCGCCTAAGCCGAATGGAACGGCTTATGGAGCAATTGCTCCAGCGAGATCTGCTGAGAGAGCAGCAGCAGACTCGCCAAGGGAGCTCAGGCACTCCCGCAATGCCCTTTACGGCACTGGCCATTGCTTTACCTTCTATTGAAGGCAGCATTGGCGACCAGGTCTGGGCTGGTCAAGAAGAGGGGTCGCTGGCTGAAGATGTCCGGTGTACGCAGGGTGTACAGGATCAGGAAGAGCTGCTGGGTGTGGTCAACCTGTACGTGGCCACTCCATGAGCGGGTCGGCCTTTAGAGCCGAAACTTGCAGCCAGCATTGACCACCTGTCCTCAAAACTCCTACAAGAACGGGTGGTCAATGAGGCTCTTGAATTATATTCAGCCTCTGAAAATTGTACATCACTGAATGTACCAGCTGTAAACAGCCAAATTTCGGGACATTCAGGAAGTTGAAGGTCCAGAAAACCCTAAAACTCCTGACAGCAGGAATAACTTCATATGCTCGGTCCATAACCATAATCATATAACCATATAACAATTACAGCACGGAAACAGGCCCTCTCGGCCCTTCCAGTCCGTGCCGACCATTTGTTTTCCCCTAGTCCCATCTACCTGCACTCAGACCATACCCCTCCATTCCCTTCCCGTCCATATACCTATCCACTTTACTTTTAAATGTTAAAATCGATCCTGCCTCCACCACTTCTGCTGGAAGCTCATTCCACACAGCCACCACTCTCTAAGTAAAGAAGTTCCCGCTCACGTTACCCCTAAACTTCTGTCCCTTAATTCTCATGTCATGCCCTCTTGTTTGAATCTTCCCTACCCTCAATGGGAAAAGCTTATCCACATCAACTCTGTCTATGGTGCGGACATCACCACAAATCAGCAAGATACATTAGCTCTGCTGTGCACCACTCAATTCGAGATTAACAATTTACAGAAGGAAATCATCAAGCCTGCCCTCAACCCTAAGTTTGCAGGACTTTGCAAAACACCGGGTTCAGAACCTCCAAATCTGCTCTTTGGAAAGGACCTTCCAAAAAAGGTGAAAGACCTGGAGGAAGAGGCCAAGATCTTTGGTCTCATGAGGGCAGGTTTGGGACCGAGCAGACCTAACAAACCCAGGTGGCAGTACCCCATGGCATCCACCAGTCGCCGACCACCATATGGGACTGGTGAAAGCTCGAGGCCCGCAACCATTCCCCATAAGCCTTTTTTAGGCCAGGGCCCAGAGCGGACCCCATGGAAAATGCGCCACCCCCAACATCAACATCAACAGCAGCCCTCTACAGCCCAGCAGACATCTCATCATCCAGCGAAGAGGCAGAAGAAGCACCAGTAACCATGGAGGTAGGTGGGTCTGGTTCCTCTCAGCATATGAGCAGTAGGGACTCTATACTAACAGGGGGGAAATTGCACTTGTATTTGGATGCATGGGAGTCTATCACTAATGACAAATATATACTCAGCAGCATTCATGGCTATAAAATAGTAAGATTAAACGAGAACTTACCAAGTTCGAAGGTTGATCTTTATTTTATGAGGAGTTGCGGTGAGGGATTTCGTGAAGACCCCGCCAGCACGCATGCGCGACATCCTTCAAAGCAGGATCACAGAACGCACCATGACTGAAAATAGTAAGGTGAAGAACGTAGAACATACCAGTTGACCTTATGATAGAGGGTGGGAGCGGAGGGCACGAAATCCCTCACCGCGACTCCTGATAAAATAAAGATCAACCTTCGAACTTGGTAAGTTCTCGTTTAATCTTACTATTTTACTTCGGAGTCACGTGAGTGACTTCGTGAAGATTTCAAAGCTCTGTGATTTCACGCCCTGGACAACATCCATGTTATCACACTGCCGCAATCCTGATAGAGGAAGGCTGTTAATGCAGTTCAGTCGGAACAGGCTGAAAAATAATGCATATTTATTGCACAAATAATAATAAACAAATAACCCCTAACTCGGGGACAAACATTCACTGAGCGGCTCCCAGCACTGCTTCTGCGAATGTTGCGGGGGTGACCAGTGGTTTGTTGTAGAACCTTTGGAAAGTTGCTTCACCAGCCCAACCCGCGGTGGCGAGGATGTGGTCCATGGGCACCTCCATGACCCTCGACGCTGATGTGGATGCAGCCCTAGCAGAGTGAGATTTAAAAATGTTAGTAGCGACTCCTGTTGCACCCAACACTGCCCTGAGCCACCTGCCGATAGTCTGCACAGTCACCTGGTGATGCGGAGGTTTGTGGCTGATGAGGAGCCCCTGCTCCATCTTCCTGATGGTTCGTGCAATGCGGATGTAGAGGCGGAGATGGGTGACTATGCAGAGGGTGGCATCAGTGGGGTACGCCCCAAAACTCCAACTGCAGCCCATGAGCCCCAGGCCTGTGCTGCTTCAATAAGTCCTGGACAAAGAAAATCACCTGTGTAGCGGTGGAGACCATGCTATCCAGCTGCAGCTTTTGTAGTGCCTGGACTCGTTGAGCTGTAGTCTGTGCCATCAGCATCACCACTTTGAGGGTGAGCTGTTTGAGTGGTAACTCGGTCATAGGAGACCAGCTCCTCAGTAGGGTCAGAACGATCCCTGCGTCCCAGGTGAAGTTGTATCTGGGCCGTGGAGGGTTGGTGTTAAACACTCCCCTCATGAATTTAGACACGAGGTGGTTGGAGCCTATAACTATGTCCAGGTATGAGGACAGTGCACTCCTGGCGCTGTTGATGGCACTGTAGCTAAGGCCAGCATCGAAATGAAGGCCCGCTAGGAATTCCAGGACATCAGGGATTGTTGCCGAGTTGGAAGTCGTGTTGGTATGAGAGCAGAATGCCTCCCACTTCCTGATCTGTGTGAGGTACTGCCTCCGGGTTGATACTCGGCATGATGCTGAGATGAGTTCCATGGCTCATGGTGAGATGCCGGCCTTGATGAGCGGTCTTTTTGGAACCTGCAGGCCAACAAGTTTAGGTGACCATGGCACGGGTGACTGTCCCCTGTAATGGGGTGAGTAATTAATTTGGGGTGTTTCCCAATCAGAAGCCATGGATGTTTCAAGATTTTAAGGACCATCGGGTACCATGGCTGTGTAGGCCAGTCGGGAATGATCAATATGCCAGTTGCAGAATCCAGTTTAATTTTCTGCAATACCCGACTGATGAGGCAAAATGGGGGAAATGCGTAGCAAAACCATTTCCCCCAATGGATAGAAAACGCATCCATTGCTATTGCCCCAGGGTCTGGTTCCCAAGACACATACGTTGGTATCTGATGGTTCAACCTGGACGCAAAGAGGTCAATATCTGGTGTCCCATAGTGAGCTATAATGTCAGCAACTATTTGGGGGTTCAACATCCACTCGATGTTGTCATTGAACACTCGTGAGGTGTCCGCCACTGTATTGAGCTTCCCTAGCAAATAGGTCGCTGTAATCCAAATATTTCTCTCGATGCACCAGTGCCAAATTGTGTTTGCCAATTCATCACAAGATAGCGACCTGATACCACCCATATGATTGATATAAGCCACCACCGTTGTGTTATCTATTTGGAGGCGGACATGTAAATCCCGTGAGTTAGTACAGTAAGCCCGTGGTCCATGGAAAGCCCCTAACATCTCCAGATAATTTATCCCTTGTGACTGGAGGAGGGTAAACTCATGAGAGTCCCCGTCTGCCACCACAACTGGACATGGTGTCATTTGCACCCCAGCCTCGTGCGCTTGCGTCAGTCTGTAGCACGATGGATGGGTTGCTAAGAATGATGGGTCTGTGACACTCGCTAATATTGTCAATCCACCATTGTAGCTCGGCTCTAGCCTGTTGTGGCAACTGGATTGGTCGATCAAAGTGCCCAGCATTTGCTTTTAATGTTGCGATCTTTGTTCTTTGTAAATTTTGGTAATGTAATGGGCCGAATTGCGCAGCTGAGAATGTAGCTACCAGCTTCCCAATCACTTTTGCCGTTTGCCAGATGGTCAGAACCCTGGTGCAAGCAAGGCTGTGGCACGCTTCTTTTATAGCGATAGCTTTGTTGGTTGGGATAGTGATCATCATTAAGGTTGTGTCAATGGTGAAACCCAAGTAATCCATAATTTGAGAGGGGTGCAGTTTGGATTTGTCTGGATGGATTACAAACCCTAGCTTCTCGAATAAAGATTTAGTCACTGTAACTGCCATTGTAGCCAATTGGAGGGTCTGACCCACGATAAGGATATCATCTAAATATGCCTTGACGATATAATTTTGTTGTCGGAGGAGGGCCAATATAGGTTTCACTCATTTGGTAAATAGTCTGGGGGCTGTGGTGAGCCCATTAGGTAATGCTTTGTATTCCCACAACTGTCCCTTCCAGACAAATTTCAGAAACTTTCTGTGCGATTCAGTGATGGACACTGTATAGTATGCATCTTTTAAATCGATACAGGCCATAAAGTACCCCGGGTAAAGCATCTGCTTAGCTGTTTCGAAGGTATCCATTTTAAAGTGGGTATATTGTACAAAAGTGTTCAACTCAGTTAGGTCTATGATAATCCGACACCCCCCATCTTTTTTGGTTTTGGTGAAGATGTTGGACACAAACTCAAGGGGTTTGTCAATCACCCCTTTGGCTGCGAGCCGTAAGATTTCAGCATGTCCTGCCTCAATCTCATTTTGAGAGAGTGTAAATTTTCGATGAGGTGCATGCTGGGTAGGGGGAAGTTGACCATCAATGAATTCTATGACATAACCTTGAACACTTTGTTGAATAAATGCGTCAGTGGTGATAGTGTCCCAAGCTCCCCTAAATGCCTGCAACTGTCCCCCAATTTGTGCAGGAAGAGATGCTACTGCCTGAGAGGAACCAGACCCCCTTACCTCCATGGTTAACGGCGGTACCTGGCGTATGGCGTTTTGGGGGGACGTTGCGGTGGTTGTCGGGATGGCGGCCGCATCTTCCATGCGGGCCACTGTAGGCCTTGCCCTAAAAAAGGCCGCTGTGGTTGGGGAAGTGGAGGGGGATAGGTCCTTGGTGTTCTATCCGTCTGGCGTGGCTTCCAAGTAGTGTGTGGTTGTGGATGGTGATATGGGTGGGGTTTAGCTGGTGGAGGTTTCATAAGGCCCACAGTCTTGGCCTCCTCGTCGAGTTCTTTGACTTGTTTGGAGAGATCTGTTCCAAACAGTTGATGAGGTGGTGGAGCGGTGGAGGGACGGCACAACCCCGCAAATTTCGGGTTGAGAGTGGGCTTAATGGAGCTCTTGCGCAGGCAGTTTATTTCAAACTGGGCGTTGCATAGAAGTGCCAGGGCATCCTGCTGCTCGCTGGACACATTGTCGCAATCGAGGGTCCTGGCATACGCCGTAATGCCCGTCGAGAGGAGCTTCAGGATGCGCTGGAGACGGACGTCCTGCATCTTGGTGGTCGTGCTCAAAGTGTCCCCAGATCTGGGCATTAACCGTAGGAACACTGAGATTGATGCAGTTCTCAGGTGGTTTGAATTTCTCCATGGTCTCATTAAGTACCTGACCCTGAAGCTGGTGAGTGGTCAGGTAATTAATGGTGCCCGCCAGTTTGTGGTGCAGGGGTTCCCCAGTGTGTGTGGCCGTGGCAAATTTGCCCACCACGTCCAGCATGTCCTCCTCGTGCTCTGGCTCTGCGGTCTCCGGCAGTCCCGGGTCGTCTTCGAAAGCAGCGGCCGGGCAACTGCTGGCACTCCTGGCTGGTGAAGACGAGAGGCTGAGTGGGCTCCTGGCGTGGCTAGTAGAGGCCCGAGAGTCCCGTTCATCCCGGTCCCTGTCCCGCTGGAGGAGTTGCTCCACCAAGAGCTCCAACCGCTCAATGCGACCGTCCCCGCTACTCGCGGTGGACAAGCCAACTTCCCCAGGCTCTGCAAATTCTCTGGGGCTTCCACCAGCGGACCACACCTCCGTAAGATGCAGACTAGGGTCCGATGGCAGGTTGTCGTGGCCTACCGCCCCTGTAGGCTCATACGACTCCCGCACGGACTCTCCGCTAGTCTGCCTTCGAGCAGACTGTGGCGGCCCACCTGCCTGGTAGGAAGGCAGGTGAGTTGGATCGGCGCCGGCCCCCGGAACCTGGCTCCCCGGAGTCGTGCAGGCTTACCTCCACTGTCGCCCAATGTTCTGCGTGGAGGTGCATGGTCGGCAGCTGCCAGAGCTAAACTAACCGACCGTCTACTGCTGCCACCAACGCCCTTGACCGCAGCCTGACGACGTGTTATGCCGGCAGCACCTGCTCCTGCAGGGCTGCTCGACGCAGCAGTAGTCCTGACAGACTGCCCTACAGCAGATATCCCTGGCAGTTGTACGTGGCGGAATGCGGCTGCTGGGCTCCCCTGTAGCGCAGCCGTTCCCCGGCCCGGTCCCTGTGGGTCTACTGCAACTCGGGGTGAGGTCGCTGGTGACGAGCAAATCTCCTGTCCACGTACCTGTCTGCTCCCCGCTTCCTGGGGGATGGGGGCACGAAATCTGGGTCGGCAGGATCCAGCTCCGGTGCGGTGAACCATTCAGGTGATAAGTCGGGCGCTGGTGTAATGGGAGCGCACGACTTCTGCACTCTTACCCCCGACCATCCCGATGCTGCCGGTGGTGCTCGCAGCTCCAAAGGCCGCTGGCTTGTCGATGCCCAGCGGCTCCTGGAGAGCGTCGCCTTCCGTTTGCCTTTGTCCATCCTGTTGGAAGTAAGGTTAGTAAACTTACCTGACGGCCTTTTGAAGGAGCTGGTGGAGAGAGCGCACTCCCCCCCCCCCCCCCCCCCCCCCCCCCCAGCTTGTCGAGGCAAATGCACGCGACGATATGTCGCGCATGCGTGCTGGCGGGGTCTTCATGAAGTCACTCACGTGACTCTGAAGTAAAATTGACTTCATTCATGAAAACATGCCGCCAGTTCAGCATATACCCCAAAGGGTATTCACCCTCTCAGTCAAAGGTCAAGCTGAACTGATGAGGCTACTAGCAAAAGGTGCCATTGAAAGAACAAAACATGACCTTTGGAATTTGTATCTAATATTTTCACTAAAACTAAAAAAGATGGTGGATGTCGCATCATCATTGGCTTAACTTCTTTATACGAATCTGTTAAGTATATACAAGGAGCATCATAAATACCTAAAGTTTATCTGGATGAAACAGCTATGGCAATTTAAAGCCTTACCAAATGGACTAACCTCAGCTCCAAGGTTGTTCACAAAATTCTTAAAACCTGCCTTGGCATTATTGAGGAAACAAAAGCATATAGTCATGGCGTACTTAGACGACATTTTAATAGTAGGGAAAACCTTGGAGACAGCCATTTTGGCAGTAGCAGCCACCAAACGTTTGTTTGAAACTTTGGGGTTTGTCATACATCCAGATAAATCCAATTTGATACCGTCCACAACTATGGACTATCTTGGATTTATGATGTTGGGTGCGTTTTATGGTTTAAAAGCATATTCATCTAATACGCATCACGCACATGTCCGTTTGCAATTATATAATACCACGGTGGTGGCTTATATCAACCACATGGGTGGTGTAAAGTCGATATCATGAGACAATTTGGTCAACCTATTCTGGCAATGGTGTGTCGAAAGACATATTTGGTTATCAGCAACTTATCTACCAGGTAAGCAAAATACAGTGGCAGACACCAGGTCAAGCAAATTTTACGAAAACATCGAATGGATGTTAAATCCCAAAGTATTTGCTGAAATTACAAAGCAATATGGCACACCAGATATCGATCTATTTGCATCTAGGCTGAATCACCAGGTACCAACGTATGTCGCTTGGGAACCAGACCCTGAGGCAGCAGCGGTTGATGCATTCACGCTGCATTGGGGGAAAATGTTCTTTTATGCTTTTCCTCCCTTCTGCCTCATCAGTCGGGTATTACGCAAGATTCAATTGGATTCCACTTCAGGAATCTTGATAATACCCGACTGGCCTACACAGCTATGGTTCCCAGTGGCCCTCAACATGGCTGTCGAAACACCGTTGGAATTCCCCAGCAGTCCAGAATTATTAATCCACCCAGTGTCAGGCATTAGTCACCCGTGCCATGACAGAGACAATCTCCTGGCTTGCAGATTCTAAAAAGACCTCTACTGGGCCTGGGACTGTCTGAGCATGCCATCAACATGATGACCGCATCCCACCAGGAGTCCACCAGGAGACAATACCTGACAACATAAGAAAATGGGAACGGTATTGCTCCAAAACAGGAACTACCTACTCAACAGCAACAGCTACCAGTGTTGTGGAGTTCCTGGTTGGATTATAACGGGATGGACTCAGCTACAGCGCCATCAATACAGCCAGGAGTGTGTTGTCAGCTTATTTGGTTCCAGCAGCAGTACAACAGGCTTTGGGGTCCCATCCACTGATGGTCAAACTCATGAGAGGTATTTTTAACACTAATTCCCCCAGACCAAGGTACACTCAGATCTGGGATGTCAGCATTGTGCTGACATACCTTAGGGGATGGCCACCACCCAGGCCACTCACGCTGGATCAACTTACCCTGAAATCAGTCATGCTCATGGCACTAGTGTCAGCACAAAGGGTACAGTCCCTCCACCTTCTGAGGCTGGATAGCATGACCGAGTCATTTGACTGTATCACATTCCATATTCAGGGTCTGGTCAAACAAACTAGACCAGGAACCACGTCTCCAGTTATGGAGTTTGGGGCATATTTATCTGACCCACGGCTGTGTGCCAAGACCCATCTCACCATTTACATAGACACAACATACAACTTAAGAGGGAGAAAAGAAGCCTTATGGATAAGCCACAAGAAGCCCCATGGTCAGATGACGAGCCAAACTATTTCTAGGTGGCTCAAGCAGGTGCTTAAGTCCTGGGGAATCAACACTAATGTTTACAAATCTCACTCCACCAGGGCTGCATCCACGTCGGCGGCGAGGCGAATGGATGTGCCTATGGACCATATTCTGGCCAGAGCAGGATGGTTCTAGGAAAGAACCTTCCAAAGGTTTTATAATAAGCCGCTGGCAGAACCTGCCCCATTTGCAGACAGAATTTTAGAGTCTGCAGATAATATTTAATTTAAGCCCGGGGGAGCTCTCTGTTTTTTATTGTTATTAATAAACCTTTTTTGTTCACAAACAGGTTATTGGTGATTGTGATAACATACTTCCTCCCTCAAAGGTCTTCAGACAGTGAGTGAAGCATGAGCTGGTACACGGTTCGGAATCACAGAGCTTTGAAGTCTTCACGTAATCACTCACGTGACTCCGAAATAAAATAGTAAGGTTAAATGAGAACTTACCAGTTTGAAGTTTGATCTGTATTTTATGAGAGTTACGATGAGGGATTACGTGCCCTCCGCTCCCACCCTCTATTATACAGGTCAACTGGTAATTAAGTTCTTATTTTTTCTTTACTATATTTATTTCAATCGTTGTGTTTTCTCTGTGAATCCGCACCGCTGCTTTGAAGAATGTCGTGCATGCGTGCTGGACGGGGTCTTCACGTAATCCCTCATCATAACTCCTCATAAAATACAGATCAAACTTCGAACTATTACTATTTTATTTACATTTCTTTCCACCAACCATCCCACAACCTGTTGGACTGACCTGTTCAATTGGACATTTTATAGATAACATCCAGCTTGGTCAAGTTAGTGCAGGTTTGCATTCCATTTCAAGAGATGAACCATTTTCTTTACAAAGGTAAATGGTAAGAACCCTAGTCGCTCAATATTAAGAGATTTTGCATCTACTCTAGACTTCGACCAACGTTTATAATCAAACAGCATAGAATAAGACCTTTTGACTCGCTATATCTGTAGTGACCAACTATAATAATTACACAAATCCTTTTCTTTCTTTAACATCTGCATTAAACCAATTCTGCTACCCACCTACACATTTACAATAACCAATTATCTTATCAAATAGCATGTCAGAAGAAATGGATTCAATCACATGGAGAATATGCAAACTCCACACCGATAGCACCCAAGGTCATGAATGAATCCAGGTCCCAGGAGTTGTGAAGCTCTAGTACCAAGTATTGTATCATAATCATAAGTATTATAAGTGAGAGAAGCAGAATTAGGCCATTCAGCCCATCAAGTCTGCCATTCAACCATGGCTGATCTATCTCTCCCTCCGAACACCATTCTCCTGCCTTCTCCCCATAACCTCTGACACCCATACTAATCAAGAATGTATCTATCTCTAACTTAAAGGGCTTGTCCCACTAACACAACTTTTTCAGCGACTGTCTTCACCCTTCAAGCCCGAGGGCACGCGCCTGATAAACCTCGAGATGGATCGACCGTCGGCGATGAAACTGCCAGCCGGATTGATTGACCGACTACACATACGCACACGCACACGCACATGCACACAGCAAAGGCGGGGGCCAGGGAAAGCAAGGGAGTGCTGTCTGAAATTCACACCCGCAATGAAGAGGAAGGTAAAAGACGGCTGCCACAGTTACGGTAAGTCCTTTAAAGATCACGGAGGGGGGGGAGAAGGAGTGGAGACACATTTAAGAAGCCAGACAACATTTAATAAAATTTAGCGGGCATTTAACATTACCGGTCGGTTTACTTACATTTTTTTTCTCAACGAGCTTTACCTTCAACTACCTTCGATTAACTTTGATTGCCTTTGACCTACAAATAGCATTATGACCTACTAGGACCTACTTCAACTAAACCCACGAGTAAAAAAATATCAATTTTTTCCATGGTGACATTTTTTTACCTGCGGGCATTTTTCAGCATGTTGCAAAAACACGAGCGACCTAGCTAGGACCCTAGAGTACACGGGGACTACTCCCTTTACACTCGAATCAGCTAATCTTCCCTGTCCCATCTGCAACTGGTGCAAAACGCCTGCAGCGAGACTCCTGACGGCACCCGAAAAAGGGACCACATCACCCCGATCCTGGCCTCTCTCCACTGGCACCCTGTGCGGTTCCGAATAAATTTCAAGATCCTCCTTTATGTCTACAAAGCCCTCAATGGGCTTGCTCCCACCTACATTAAAAGTCTGCTTACCCACCGCACCACCTCCAGGTTCCTCAGATCGACTGACTTGGGGTTGCTGAACATCCCGTGGTCTAAGCATAAGCTCAGGGGCGACCGCGCCTTTGCGGTTGCAGCTCCTAGACCGTGGAACAGCATCCCTCTTCTCATCAGAACTGCCCCCTGCCATCAACTCCTTTAAGTCGAGACTAAAAACTCATCTCTACTCCCAAGCCTTTCCTGACGTCCTCTGAGCGAGGGCTATATGTATGTAGTGATGTTGCTATTTAATCTATGAACCACTGTTGTTTGTTATACTATTTTTATACCAATGTAAAGCACTTTGGCCAACGAGAGTTGTTTTTTAAATGTGCTATATAAATAAAAGTGACTTGACTTGACTTGACTACTCTCGAGCATGAAGGAGAGTTACAAAGACCTCCTAGGACCTTGTGTCGACCATGCTGCAAGTATGAGTCGCTGGCAAACTCATCTGAACTCGCGAATTAGGTCCCCGCAGTGGGACAGGCCCTTAAATATATCCACTGTCTTTGCCTCCACAACCTTCTGTAGCAAAGAATTCCACAGATTCACAAAAAAAATCCTCATCTCCTTCCTAAAAGAGCGTTCTTTAATTCTGAGGTTATGACCTCTAATACTAGTCTCTCTTACCAGTGGAAACATCCTCTCCACAACCACTCTATCCAAGCTTTTCAGTATTATATATGTTTCAATAAGGTCCTTCCTCATTCTTCTAAACTCCAGCAAGTATAGGCCCAGTGCTGTCAAATTTTCATCATACAGTGTCCTCCATAATGTTTGGGACAAAGACACATCATTTATTTATTTGCGTCTGTACTCCACAATTTGAGATTTTGTAATAGAAAAAAATTGCATGTGGTTAAAGTGCACATTGTCTGATTTTAATAAAGGCCGTTTTTATACATTTTGGTTTCAGCATGTAGAAATTACAGCTATGTTAATAAATAGCCTCCCCATTTCAGGGCACCATAATGTTTGGGACACATGGGTGTTTGTAATTGCTCAGGTGTGTTTAATTGCCTCCTTGATCCACGTATAAGAGAGCTCTCAGCACCTAGTCTTTCCTGCAGTCGTCCCATCACCTTTGGAAACTTTTATTGCTGTTTATCAATATGAGGACCAAGGTTGTGCCAATGAAAGTGAAATCAGCCATTATGAGACTGAGAACCCAGAATAAAACTGTTAGATACATCACCAAACCTTAGGCTTACCAAAATCAACTGTTTGGAACATCATTAAGAAGCAACAGAGCATTGGTGAGGTTACAAATCACAAAGGGACAGGCAAGCCAAGGAAGATCTCCACAGCTGATGACCGAAGAATTCTCTATAGAATGAAGACAAATCTCCAAATACCTGTCCAAGAGATCGGAAACACTCGTCAGGAGTCAGGTGTGTATTTGTCAGTGACCACTGTCTGCAGAAGACTTAATGAACAGAAATACACAGGCTACACTGCAAGATGCAAACCACTGGTTAGCCACAAAAATAGGATGGCCCAGTTACAGTTTGCCAAGAAGTACTTAAAAGAGCAACCACAGTTCTGGAAAAAGGTCATGGACAGATGAGACAAAGATTAGCTTATATCAGAGTGATGGCATGAGCAAAGTATGGAGGAGAGAAGGAACTGTCCACGATCCAAAGCATACCATCTCATCTATGTAACACGGTGGCGGGGGTGTTATGGCCTGGGCATGTATGGCTGCTGAAGGTACTGGCTCACTTATCATCATTGATGATACAACTGATGGTAGTAGCATAATGAATTCTGAAATGTATAGACACATCCTATCTGCTCAATTTCAAACAAATGCCTCAAAACATTGGCCAGCGGTTCATTCCACAGCAAGGCAATGATCCCAAGCATACTGCTAAAGCAACAAAGGAGTTTTTCAAAGCCAAAAACAGTCATTTCTTGAGAGGCCAAGTCAAGCTCCCAATCTGAACCCAATTGAGCATGCCTTTTATATGCTGAAGAGAAAGCTGAATGGGACTAGCCCCCAAAACAAGCATAAGCTAAAGATGGCTGCAATACAGGCCTGGCATTGCATATCCAGAGAAGACACCCAGCAACTGGTGATGTCCATGAATCCTTGACTTCAAGCAGTCATTGCATGCAAAGGATATGCAACAAAATACTAAACATGACTACTTTCATTTACATGGCATTGCTGTGTCCCAAACATTATGGTGCCCTGAAATGGGGGGACTCTGTATAAACACTGCTGTAATTTCTACTTGGTGAAACCAAAATGTATAAAAATGGCCTTTATTAAAATCTGACAAGGTGCACTTTAACCACATGTTTTTGTTTTTCAATTACAAACTCAAATTGTGGAGTACAGAGGCAAATAAATAAATGATGGGTCTTTGTCCCATATATTATATATCCCCTATATACTTTATGTTAACCTACACATTCCTGGGATGATATTGTGCTGCCCCTTGTGTGAATCTGTTTTAATTCTTGATTGAGATATGATTTGTAATAGTTCATAAGCAAAACATTCCTGCTGATGGTGCTACTTAATCATTGCACAAGTAAGAAAATGTTAATGCCCTGATTGCACTGTTAAGATGCATTGTATTGTTGAGGCAACAGTACCTATACTGATTGAAATAATCTCTCTAGTAAGTCTTAACTTTCATGGTTTTGCCCCATAGCCTTGAATTTTTTATAGAATCATAGAAAAGGTGGGAAAAAAGGCTTTTAATCCATCATATCCATGCATTAGTTCCGCCAACTAGTTATTTCTAGGCAGCCTTGCCATTTTCTTTTCATATGTTCAATTCTCTTTTAATGGCCACAATTAAGCCTCCACATCTGCCTGCAGTGAAACTCAATTTCCAACCACTTAATATGTAAAAAGGATCTTCCTCATCTCACTCTTAACTCAACTCACCTCAGCAGTGCTGAACTATTATCTAACTATTTGATGTTCCTTGGACTGTACCTTGGTACACGTGGCAATAAACTAAACTGAACTGAATGCTCTTTGCTTTTAGTTTATACCTTTGACCTTGATCCCTTCACCAAACAGCTGCCAGATCCCATCATCATTTTATATACCTGTCAAAACACCCCTTAGCCTCTGCAAATAAAACAGTCCCAGCCTATTGTCTATAGGCAGCCTATCGACTACATTTTACTTCGGAGTCATGTGAGTGATTCCGTGAAGAAGTCCCGCCAGTGCGAATGCGCGGTATTAGTGTCAGCCGCATTGGCGCACGGAGGCTGGGAGGAACAGAGCTCCTCCGCGGTAAGTATTTAGACTCCAGGTAAGTGGCAAATACTTAGCTGGAGTTCGGGTCCATTTGCTGTGGTGCCGTTTTTGGTTCCTAGTAGGACCATGGACAAGACAGGCAAGGGGAAGAGGCGAGCTGGAGCAAAATCTGTAGACAGCCACTGGAGTGCGGTCTGTGAATGGCTGCCTCATACCCCTGCACAGTTGCCGGCTGAGAGCGGGGTGACTGCAGACTTGGTGCTGCAAAGCATGGAGCCAGCGCCAGTCGGGCGCAAGGCAACGCACAAGTCTGTCAGGCCCACGGAATCGGGGGAGGATTCCCCTCCGGGCCTGGATACCGTTTTTGAATGGTTATCCCAAATGGAGCACCTGTTGCACAGGGTGCTCCAGCAGGGCGTACTCCAGGAGGAGGAGTGGTGTCAGCGCCAGGGTGGAGAAGAGGCCGCGCCAGAAGCACCTAGTAGAGGGCTGCTCGATAGCACCCTCATTGAAGAGGCATGTGCAATGGGTCAGCTGAGTTCTGACCCCGACTCTGACAGTGAGGTTGAGCCAAGCGAAGAACGGCAGCTGCCAGATGTCCCATCTCTGGCAGCACGATTTGCTGTCCCGTCAGAGTCAAGAGAGCCACTGGGAGAAGAGCTGGCCTCCACAATTGTGTCCCATCAGCTCCAGGAACATACAATGGACGAGACCGCCAAAAAGCACGAGACCCCGAGGAACTGCGTGTTGTTAGAAGTACCAGCAGTAAATCAGATAATATGGGGTCAGATGGGCGTGGGCATGCATGCCCAGGAAATAAAGCTGCAGAGAATCCTGAAGCTGTTGGGTTCAGGAATCACGGCGTTCGCTAGAACAATGGATGGAGGACATGTGTCGGGGGCGCATCAAGAGGCACTAGGGTTGCTGTGCAGCGCCCACTTTGAGATCATTTGTCTCAGGAAGAGTGCTATTCAGCCCACCATCAACCCTAAGTTTGCAGCCCTCTACAAGCCCACCAACGTGCAACTACCCAACTTACTCTTTGGAGAGGACCTCGCGAAACGCGTGAAGGAGTTGGATGATGAAGCAAAAACGGTGGGCTTGATTAAGACAACGATGGTCGGCAAACCTGTAAGGAAAAGGTATCCCTACAGAAGAGGTGCAGATTCCAGGTCTACACCAGGAACAAGCCGGCCGTGGACGCAGATACGCAGTCGGCGCTCTGCAGCGGGAACACGGACAAACGTGGGGCTTCCCGCCAAGAACTAGGGACAGCAGGTCACACCAGTTACCAAGGAGGTAGGTGGGCCTTGTTCTCATGGAAACATATTAAGTACAACACCGGTTGGGGGTAGATTACATCTGTTCTATGAGGAATGGAAGCAAATGACCTCAGATCCATTTATCAAGAGTATTATTCAAGGGTTTCGAATTGATTTCGATCCAAATGGTGATTTGCCCCTCCAGCATGTTCCTAGCAGAACACTCAATTTTTCACAAAAGGAAGTAATGGAGGTTCAGGCTGAACTTGAAAATTTGTGTAATAAAGGAGTAATTGAGAGGACGGTTCACCAAGTCCATCAATTTGTGTCAAATGTTTTCCCCGACCAAAAAAAGGACAGCGGATGTAGAATTATTTTCGATCTGACAAATCTTAATCCTTTTGTACAGTATAGACACTTCAAAATGGAAACATTTGTTACTGCCAAGCAATTGATTTCCTGACAATGTTATATGGCAACCATAGATCTGAAAGATGCGTATTACTCGGTGTCTGTTCATTTGGAGGATAGAAAGTATTTGAAATTTACCTGGATGAATTAATTATGGCAATTCAAGGCACTGCCTAATGGGTTAACTTCAGCTCCTAGAATATTCACTAAATTGTTAAAGCTAGTACTGGGGCTACTTAGAGCCCAGGGTCATGTGGTTATGGCTTATCTGGATGATATCTTAATTATAGGACAAACAAGTGAATTAGCTGAAGCAGTTGTTAAATTCACTCTTGAAAAATTGGGGTTTGTCATTCATCCAGAGAAATCCAAATTAACACCACTTACAACAATTGACTATTTGGGTTTCACAATTGATCCAATTCACATGGTAGTGACTCTGCCCAGGAAGAAAAGGGTGGAGCTAATTAATGGTTGCATTAAGCTTTTGAAGGAGCAACAACCTTCAATCAGACAGGTGGCCAGCCTGCTCGGAAGATTAATGGCAGTTTTTCCAGCAGTTCAGTATGGGCCTTACCACTACCAGCAGTTACAGAGGGCAAAGGAACAGGCACTCAGGATACATTCGGGCCATTATAATAGGCCCATGCAGTTATCAGCAGATGCTGTTACTGACCTGCAGTGGTGGATTCAGCATGTCTCCAGTAGTTCCAGCAAAGTAGTGCTTGAACAACCTTCCATGGTCTTACAGACTGATGTCAGTGCACTCAGGTAGGGTGCCACTGATATGAACTCCAGCTGTGGAGGCAGATGGAATGTGGAAGAGGCATTGCTTCTGCAGACATGGGGAATTAACTACTTGGGCTCAAGGTTTATTGTTCTAACACAAGTAACCTGCATGTTCAGCTTCAAATTGACAACACTACGGCAGTGGTGTATGTTAATCACATGGGTGGCATCAAGTCGGTATCTTGTGACAAACTGGCAAATCAAATGTGGACCTGGTGTATTGACAATAATATTTGGCTTTCAGCTATTTATCTACCAGGTAGATTCAATATAGTAGCAGACACCAGGTCACGAAAATTCCATGACAACACAGAGTGGATGTTGAATCAGTATGTATTCAATGATATAGTTGTCACATATGGAAGGCCAGATATCGACTTGTTCGCATCCAGACTCAACCACCAGCTACCTAAATATGTGTTGTGGGAACCAGATTCTGGGGCAGTAGCGATTGACGCTTTCTCGCTACATTGGGGTGGTATGTTTTTATATGCATTTCCACCATTCTGTCTCATAAGACGGTGTCTGCTTAAAATCAAGCAGGATGCCGCTTCAGGGGTGCTGGTGATACCCGACTGGCCTACTCAACCAAGGCTCCCTTTGATATTGGAGTTGATGACACAACCCCTGATGGCCGTTCCCAAACGAAGGGATCTACTGGTGCAGCTGGTAACTGGCGAACGGCATCCATTATATGACCGTATTGATTTGTTAATTTGCAGGGTTTAAGAAGGCCATATCTGGGGTGAGGATTGTCTGGGCGAACTGTGGACATGCTCACTGCAGCCTGGAGGATGAGTACTCAAAGCAGTATATTTATTATGTAAAAAAATGGGAAGTTTTCTGTGTACAAAATAATATTGAATATTGTACGGCAGGTATTTCGCATGTTCTAGAGTTCCTGTCAACACTCTACTATGATGAGGGGTTGAGTTATAGAGCGATCAATTCAGCCAGAAGTGCTTTGTCTTTGTACTTATTGATGGGGTCAGACAAACATCCTATTGGGTCTCATCCTCACATTTCTCGATTGATGAAAGGAATTTTTAACTCCAGACCCCTAAACCCAGATATATGACAATCTGGGATGTAAGCGTGGTCCTCAAGCTACTTCGTCAGTGGACTCCTATCACTTCTCTGTCTTTGGCCAAAATCACCATGAAGGTGGCCATGCTCATGGCACTGGTATCAGCACAACGAGTGCAGACATTGCAAAAGCTGCAGCTAGACAGGATGGAAGTGGCTGCAGACAATGTTACTACATTTATGACCTACTCAAACAAAGCAGTCCAGGCGTGACAGGGTTCAGGATTGTTTTTCCCACGGATCCATGTCTATGTGTAAAACCACATTTGCTGCAATACATTGAAGCTACGAGGGCCTTACGAAATATGGAAACAGGGTTGTTTGCCACATAAGAGAGTGTCAGTACAGACTATCTCGAGGTGGTTGAAACAAGTATTGGTTGATGCAGGTATTAACACTGATGTTTTCACATCTCATTCGACTAGGACATGCTCACTGCAGCCTGGAGGATGAGTACTCAAAGCAGTATATTTATTATGTAAAAAAATGGGAAGTTTTCTGTGTACAAAATAATATTGAATATTGTACGGCAGGTATTTCGCATGTTCTATAGTTCCTGTCAACATCGACCATATTTTGGCAGCCGCCGGGTGGTCAAATGAGTTGGTTTTTCAACATTTCTACCATCGGCCGATTGCCGATCCGGGGCTGTTTGCCAATACTGTTTTAAGTTCTGTTTAAGTTCCCCCTGGGTTAGAGGGGTTACTGTTGTTTTGTTATTCAAATAAATTTGTTACTACATTTAAATGCAATGTCAACAATAATGCATTATTGATTATTTCTCATCCGAGTCAATCAATGCAGTGAGAAGCCGGGATTTGAATCAGCGGCATGAAATCACAAAGCTTTGAACCCTTCACGGAATCACTCACGTTACTCCGAAGTAAAATAGTAAGATTAAACGAGAGCTTACCAGTTTGAAGTTTGATCTTTATTTTATGAGGAGTTATGTTGGTGATTACGTGCCCTCCACGCCCAACCCTCTCTCACAAAGGGCATCTGGTAATTCTCAAGTTGCTCATCTTACTATGTTACTTCGATAACTGTTATTTGGGATTTCACACCGCTGCTTTGAAGATTGATGCGCATGCGCACTGGCGGGACTTCTTCACGTAATCACCAACGTAACTCCTCATAAAATAAAGATCAAACGTCAAACTGGTAAGCTCTCGTTTAATCTTATTATTCTATAGTCTTTCATTCTCGCTAGAAAAACGATGACAAAATTTCTCTGCATCAAACATCATCTGCCATTCATCTGCCCGTCCACCAGCCTGTTTATTTCCTCTGCAATCTATCCTTATCCTCTTCCCTGATTGTAGTACTGATAAGTCTCATATCACCTGTATTTTTTTCTTTCTGAGGTGTTTATTGAATCTGCTTCAACCACCTTTTCATGCAGCATATTTAGGATTGCATCAATTTTCAGGATTTAAAAAAGGTTCTACTTTTAAAATGTTTTTACCAATTACAACATATTTGAACCCTTTGGTTACAACCCTCCTGCCAGTAGATCCAGAATAATTATTTTTTAAATAATGACAATGCATAGAAACATATTTTTTTAATGTATAAAAAAGAGTGTGATGAGGGAGAATGGTGGGTTTTTTTTCTTCCATAGCAGCCAGTAGCACATTATTCCTGTTTGGCCAGAAAGGTGACATTCAACACTTCACAGTAACAGCATTGAAAGACACTGGTATACTCAATTAAAATATTTATTTTAAAGTTCCATTATCAAAGGGTTTGACATGAGTTGCCTCTTTTACTGCCCCGTGGATCATGTTTTTAAGCATTTCCTGCTAATTTTAACCTTCCAAAAATGACCTTTCTAAGGCTTTGAATACAAAAGAAAAACTAAATTCAGAAATATTTAGTGCAAATTTTAAAGAAAACTATGCCCTGAATGTTTACTGAGGGTGTTGTACCAAGGCCACCCTCTCCTTTATTAATGTCAACTGCATCAGTTAGATCAGTGACCCTATGTTTTGTTTTATTACTGGTTTCCTTGCAATAAATAATGGTGATGTCTGAAGCTCATCACAACCACAAATAGGGTGGTACATAATACGTCGCCTTCTCAAAATTGCCACAGCAGGGAGTGTTGGCAGCCCATCCATTATTTGGTTATTTCAGGCAAAAGGTTTTTTTTTGTCTGTCCTTGGACTTGAAATGGAATCGACAAACTTTATTTTTTTAGAGAACCATCCTTTAAACCCTCAGAATATCCTGAGTCTGGAGTTAGGTTGTCCTTCGTGCCCCCTCCCAGCACCAAAACGTAAAATTCATAAGAGTTGATTGCCATTGAAACATTTGCCAGATTTCCTTCTAAAGGAAGTTTACCACACACTAAAAGCTGATGAATGGGTTTTCCAAGGACTTGATTTTTTTTTAAACTAGAAAAAATCTGATCCACTACCTGTTTAAAAAAGTAGTGAACAGCAAACTGGATAATACTGTAGTCACCTGTTCCATATAATCTTGCTGGCACTGAGTATTCCAACAGAATAGGTGATGAACCTTGGTTGGAGATTTGCTCTGTCAGCATGCAAGAAACAAATGAGCTCTATCCACTTCATTCATGTCAGAATTCAACAGCTTGAGTTGCATGAACATCCTGCAGTCACTCATGAAGAGAAATTTTTAATAATAAATATATAATAATTAATGGCCTAGTAGCTGTAGTTGTCTTCAGGGCATAATATCTAATTTCCTTGCAATGTTTCATATTCTTACTTTTCACGCTGCAAGAGTCTATCATTAAAACCAAATGTAGGTTTCTATCACTTTTATTTATTTTTCAAATCAACTTATAAATCAGTGCCCGGGCTTGTTACAGATGAGTTCCAATAAATTATCAGTTGTGGACAAATTCTGAATGTTAAATACTTTCTTTTCAATGTCGTTATGGTAAGTCCTCAGGGTCTAATTTGTGTAGGTAATTCTGTGTGATGTAAAGCCATACATTAAATTAATATTACAAATAATGCATGTAATATTTTATGGGCAATTTTTATTTTTATTTTGCATATGAAAAATTAAAATAGGAAATTCCCAGAACATAAATACAGTAATAACTTTACCAGTTGTGTCTTTTCCACAAAACAAGAAGCAATTTAATGCATCAGTGGCAGTTGCCTAGTAATTTGACTAGAAATACAGAAGCCTGGAAGGGTAGATTTAAGGGACAATATGGCATCAGAAAGTATTATGTATTGCTTCTGATGTAAACAAGCATCATTGATGCAGTTACGTATATTCCAAATCTGACGGGTTTCTACAATGAAGAATTGTGCCGTGGAAACAATCAAAGAAATTAGTGCAATGTCAGGAACACTTCATTTAACCCCTTCAGTCTGAGCCTAAAGGGTTACAACTAATAACAGGGACTGCAGAGGCTGTAAGAGGTCTTGCATAGCTTCGGTAAATTTTGTCTTCAACAATATGAAATTTTATTATGTTCACTTAAAGCATATTTGGATTGATTTCAAATCACTTAAAGAGTAACAGGAGAAGGGTATTTAAAGGTACTTGAGGAAGATTTTATTTCACCCAGAGGCTGATTAAAATCTGGAATGGACAACCTCAAGGGTGGTAGAGGCAAAGATTCTCCCAACATTTAAGAAGTATTCGGATGAGCACTTGGAACACCATGACACAGAACACTTTGGCCTAACTGCTCAGTGTGGTTAGGTTTTTAATGGGCAGCACAAACCTATTCTGAAACAAAGTTCCTGTTTCCTTACTGTATAATTATTACTTTATGATAATATTTTAACTGTATTGATTACTTATACAATTTTGCAGATCACTATGATGTCTGCCGAGCTGTACAATAAACAATAGGAATATGAATACTTTATTGTCACATGTGACTAGGCACAATGCGATTCTTTGCTTGCATACACAATGTATACAAATATCAGCCATCTATGGCGCACAAAATTACAAAGCACGCCGGTTCCCCGTTTTGTCCCGTCCCCTCCCCATTGTCCTTTGTCCCCCACCCCCCATTGTCCATTGTCCTCCCCCCACCTCCCTCATGGCAGTCCCCCCCACGCCGGGTCCTCCAATAGTGAACTTCTAATGGTTAGTAAGGGATCCTGACACAATCAATCGTCCCAAATCAGGCTCTGCTCTGTCATGGTGTAATTTCATCAAGAAAGTTAACCTTACTTGGCCAAGAAGATGTAAAAATTGGAGAGCTACTTTAGGAGTAATAGGTTTCTGCCTAAAACCTGATACCATTGGGACCATAGATATGTTGCTGTTACTCTGTAAACCAACCACCATTGAGCAGGAGCTTCGGAACAGTGGCCAATTAAGCATCCCAAAGCTACCCCCTTAGAATACCTGGACACAGCACAATATTAGGTTACATTGAGATTTGCTGGCATGCTTCCTTGTATATTAAGGCACAATCAAATGATCTGTGTGGCCACCGTAATATATAAAAGATTGGAAGAAAACTCAGACCTTACTTAAATCAACATCGCTTAACCGATTCCAACAGCACCTAGAAGGGCATGGAGATTAAAATTAATCCTGTGATCAGGATTATTTAAACTTTGAACTAGGTTTAAAAAGGCTGAGATCTAATTTGATATCACTCAAGATCAAAATAATTCCAGGAATGTACAAGGCATTTCATCATAAGCTCCATGCAGAGGCAGACCTTATAGGCGTATGTATCCATGCTGGCTGATAGGGGCTCTTCAAGAATGTCCTGCCACTGCCATGTTTCCACCAATGGCCCTGTTTTGATGCTAAATTTTCCATTGAGCTCAGGCCACCAGCTCATTCCGCGTTAGCCATTATCCCTGCGCCCGTTAATACAAGCGGCACCATCCTCGAAGAACCTCAACTGCAGGGAGCTAGTGAGCACATCTGTGCCTTGACAAGCATAGTGCAACCTCTGTAAAGTTCCTCTATTAGACTCTAACAACTTAGTTAATGCTCACTTCATCTTCACTTATGATCTGAACAAACAGAAAAGCAGCTAATTTGCAGAAACTCCCACAAAAGGCAATGAGATAATCAACAAATAATCTGTTTGAATGATGCTGAGAGATAAATATTTGACAGCAATAACTCCTTCATGTTGTAAATGGTGCTGTGGGTGTTTTATATTTACCTCATAAAGCAGACAGGGCTTTGTTGTGAAGTATCATCTAAAAGACAGGACTGCCAACCGCAGGACTATCTCAGTACTGTGCTCAGTTGGTGGCTAAAAGATAAGGCACAGAAAACTAAATACAAGCTCTAGCTTCACATAATGTTGCACCAAAACTACAACCTCTGGAAGAAATTAAACATTGCAATTACATTTCTTGTGTCTGCGAAACATTTTGCCTTATGAGTTACTAGATTTTTTATGTGGAAAGTTAAATATGGAGAAAGGAGTTGAGAATCTATTGAAATATTTTTTTTAAATACTTGCTTAAGATGAATTGACTTACACGTATCTATCCACAGCCATAAGATCAAGAGTCAAAGTCAGTTGTATCCAATCCTTTGATGTGCATCTGAGTAGCTACGGGGCTTTGCAGCAGGTGATCCCACAGCCAAAATGATTATCTGTGTCCACCACAAAATGGGTGCACTGCAATTTCTAGGTGATGATTTTGCCACTGTGTCTTCAGCAGGAGATAAAATCAAGCGGAAAATCAAGACTGCAGCACAACCAGCACACCTGATTTTCACAAACTCTTGCTCCACAATATAACATTTGCAATGCAAAGCAATACAGCGCCCTCCATAATGTTTGGGACAAAGACCCATCATTTATTTATTTGCCTCTATACTCCACAATTTGAGATTAGTAATAGAAAAAATCACATGTGGTTAAAGTGCACATTGTCAGGTTTTAATAAAGGCCATTTTTATACATTTTGGTTTCACCATGTAGATATTCCAGCAGTGTTTACACATAGTCCCCCCATTTCAGGGCTCCATAATGCCTGGGACACAGCAATGTCATGTAAATGAAAGTAGTCATGTTAGTATTTTGTTGCATATCCTTTGCATGCAATAAATGCTTAATAAAGTCTGTGATTCATGGACATCACCAGTTGCTGGGTGTCTTCTCTGGTGATGCTCTGCCAGGCCTGTATTGCAGCCATCTTTAGCTTTGGTTGTTTTGGGGGCTAGTCCCCTACAGTTTTCTCTTCAGCATATAAAAGGTATGCTCGATTGGGTTCAGATCGGATGATTGACTTGACCACTCAAGAATTTACCATTTTTTAGCTTTGAAAAACTCCTTTGTTGCTTTAGCAGTATGTTTGGGATCATTGTCTTGCTGTAGAATGGACCGCTGGCCAATGAGTTTTGAGGCATTTGTTTGAACTTGAGCAGACAGGATGTGTCTATACACTTCAGAATTCATTATGCTACTACCATCAGTTGTATCATCAATGAAGATAAGTGAGTACCTTCAGCAGCCATACATGCCCAGGCCATAACACCCCGACCTCCCTGTTTCACAGATGAGGTGGTTGCTTTGGATCTTGGGCAGTTCCTTCTCTCCTCCATACTTTTCTCTTGCCATCAATCTGATATACGTTAATCTTCATCTCATCTGTCCATAAGACCTTTTTTCCAGAACTGTGGTTGCTCTTTTAACTACTTATTGGCAAACTGTAACCTGACCATCCTATTTGTGCAGCTAACCAGTGGTTTGCATCTTGCAGTGTAGCCACTGTATTTCTGTTCATGAAGTATTCTGCGGACAGTGGTCAGTGACAAATCCCCACCTGGCTCCTGAAGAGTGTTTCTGATCTGTCAGACAGTGTTTGGGGATTTTTCTTTATTATGGAGAATATTCCTCCGTCATCAGGAGGTCTTCCTTTGCCTGCCAGTCCCTTTACGAATGGTAAGCTCACCAGTGCTCTCTTTCTTCTTAATGATGTTCCAAACAGTTGATTTTGGTAAGCCCAAGGTTTGGCTGATGTCTCTAATAGTTTTATTCTTGTTTCTCAGTAGTCTCATAATGGCTTCTTTGACTTTCAATGCCACAACTTTGATCCTCATGTTGACAAACGGCAATAAAAATTTCCAAAGGTGATGGAAAGACTGGAGGAAAGAATAGGTGCTGAGAGCTCTCTTACACCTGCATGAAGGAGTCAATTAAACACACCTGAGCAATTACCAAAGGCTGTGAAGCCATGTGTCCCAAATGTTATGGTGCCCTGAAATGGGGGGACTATGTATAAATTCAGCTGTAATTTCTACATGGTGAAACCAAAATGTATAAAAATGGTCTTTAATAAAATCTGACAATGTGCACTTTAACCACATGTGATTTTTTTTCTATTACAAATCTCAAATTGTGGAGTACAGAGGCAAATAAATAAATGAAAGGTCTTTGTCACAAACATTATGGAGGGTATTGTATATATGGATTGATTTTTGCAGAGGAAAGAGGACTGGAATCTTAATTCTAGAAGAGGCTTCAATGATTGTTTAAGATCTAAAAGCATGCATGTTAATAGGTTAATTGGTTAATTTTAAAATATCTCCCAGAGTAAAATAGCTCCGGTGAGTGGTATAAACTCGAGGGTGCTGACAGAAATGTTGGGAGAACTTACATAGGATTAATGTAAACGAGTGATTGTGGTTGGTGTCGTCTCGATGGGTTGAATGACTCTTTATGACTCTGTCCAAATTCTGCTGCAGCAAATTTAAGATTTGAATGGTACAGATAGCTTGTTGTATCTTTAATGGCCTAAAAATCAATTGAAACACATTACATAATTTCCCAAGAGAAACTATTCCCAAGTAAGCACTACTAACTGCCCACTTTCAGATGTATGGGGGATCCCTTGGATCAGATAGCCTGTGTAAGCAACATGACAGTGTTTGAAGTTCACCCTGAACATAGCCATGGGTTAAATAACAATTGGAGAAATTTGAACCCATTTTGTGACAAGCAAATCATTCTAATTTCCATATTACAATCCTGGTCAGGAAAATAACCAAATGTAGTCATTAGACATTTCCTCTGAATGCTTTTTCCAATGCGCTGGTTAATGTATTTGAATTAATTTGGTTATTGTGCCCATTGTGGTTCCGTTGCTAACTCATATAAAATAAACAGGATGACAGCAAAATATCACACTCAGTAGGTGCATGTAAGCATATTAATTGCATTATCCATTGGATATTAGGCTCCTGGTTCTTGCAGGAGAAAAGGTTATTCCAGAAGTTTCTACTGCATTTGGTTCTGAAGATGCAACAGTAGAATGACTTGCAATTATATTACTCAACTCGTGATTTCAGGGGTCCTGACTCACAACTAAGTATATTTAGCTAAGTACATAAGCAACTTTTATGGGTGTTGTGGGCCGAAGGGACGGGTTTCCAGAGGGCTAGTATGGACATTGTGGACTGAATGGATTCTTGGGCTAGTCTGCGTCTGCAGACAGGGAAGCTGCAGGTGGGGGCCAGAGGGAGCGTTCTGTTGCCGGGGAGGGGGGGCGGCTTAAGGCAGGGGCCGATGATGGGGGGAAGTGCTGCAGTGGTCAACCGCTGTTGTGGCTTACCGCTGCTATGGCCGGCCGGTGGGGAGGGGAGGGTGTGCAAGGGGAGGGGCGTGTGTGGGCGGGGGTGGTGAGCCTCGACAGCGCCCGGCCCCGCCAGCACCCTGCTCCCTCAGTCCCCCCACTCTCATTCCCCCAGGATCTTGAGTTTGCAGCAATCAGGCAGGCTCCGCGCGCCGGGCTGCCTCTCCACACCGGGCGGCTTCTGTGCCCACATTTCACTCACTCACGGCTTCTGGGCCCACAGTTCATTCACTCACGGCTTCTGGGCCCACAGTTCAGTCACTCACAGCTTCTGGGGCCACAGTTCAGTCACTCACGGCTTCTGGGCCCACAGTTCAGTCACTCACGGCTTCTGGGCCCACATTTCACTCAGTCATGGCTTCTGGGCCCACAGTTCAGTCACTCACAGCTTCTGGAGCCACAGTTCACTCACTGCTTCCGGGCTTCCTGACTGACTAATGCCCGACTTGTGGACTTATGCCCGGCCTCCAGAGCTTTATTTTCCTCGGCCCCGGAAGGGGCGTTACCTTCAAGGTGACTGACAGGCGAGAAGACCAATCTGCAAATTTCATGATTTTTTAAACCTTCACAACTTTTGTAATCTTCCACCGATCGGAACAAAGCATGGTGGCTAGGAGCAGAGGAGAACGAAGAGTAAGGTGGCGAAAAAAACCTAGCAATATAAGGTACAGTTTTTGCGCAAATTTAAATACAATGCAGACCAGAAGTGGTCAAGATTACAGTTTTAGTAATAGTATAGATGGTCTTACTCAAGAATGACTGTGCACAATGAAATGTCCAAAGTCCTATCCACGTACTCGATGTTGCAGGAGCAGCTCCCGATCTGGAGGGATATGGATCATGTGTAAGTAGAAGAGATTAGGTTATCTTGGCATTGTGTTCAGCACAGACATTGTGGACCTAAAGGCCTCCCCCATTTGTTGTTCTATGGTCCTTGGTCAATGTTCTTCTCCCAAATTGTGCTTAATAGACAGCTTTTGTTTGTTACATTCAAAGACCAAAATTATTTTCTGAAATACATTCTTCTTTTATGTGAAACATATTCTTCATTTGTGTGAGGAATCATTTATCTTGACTTGCATTAATTGTCTAAACGAGGCTGATTTCATGAAACCCACCAGAAAAGAAACTGAAATCTAAGCATTTATTAAATAATATAACGATGCATAAACATATGGTTTGGTTTTGCTGGTAAATCCATTGTGAATTTCAAACATTTACTCAGTTTAATTGTGGAGAAGTTGAGGACTCAACAGATATGAGTTCATATCCAGAAATCTTTGAAGTACTTCAGCAAACTCTAGATCCAAAACTCATTTTACTTGTGTACCTTCCTTGGGTGGTTGGGAGAAAAGAACATCAATGATGGGCTTGAAGATCCACCAAGGGAGGGAAAAGTGCTTGAGAGAGCAGAGACATGGGCCTCGCATTGACCAGTACTTCTTACGAAGCAACCAGTCAAATCAGTCGAATGAAGCACAGCGACGGGACACAAACCAAAGTTCGCAGAGCATCAGCACCCATGTCACTGAAGAGGGTGATACAAGCACAGAAATGCCGGTGGAGGAGCCCACGCAACAACTACAAAGACCTCCATTGGAGGGAAAGATCAAAGGGCATAAACCTGAAGTGGCCCAAAGCTGTTGAAAAGAAAGAGTGGGAGACGGTCAACAGTGACCTTATACATATCTTGGAGCAACAAGTGGGCACAGCAGTGGAAAAGCTTGAAAGGATGGGCAACATAATCTACAGCTATGGAGAAGAATGGTTTGGGGTGAGTAAAGGGAGAGGTGGAAAGAAGTTACCAACACCAATCAAGTCCAGGAGGCAGCAGGAGATCGAGAGGCTAATCAGACAGAGGAGACAGTTGAAAAAGCAATGGAAAAAAGCAACTGACGCAGAGAGAGAAGGTCTCATGCTACTCCAAGAGGACATCAAGAGCCGATTGGCAACCTTGCGAAAAGCAGAGAACATGAGGAAACTTCGCAAGAATAAAGAACACACAAGAACACGGTTCTACAAAGACCCTTTCAAGTTCATCAAAGACCTCTTCGCAAAGGAAAAAAGTGGAACTTTGAAAACATCAAAACAAGAATTGGAGGAACACCTGGAAAAGGCCCACCAAGACACGAAAAGGCATGAGAAGTTAGTCATCCCACATGACATCCCACCTATTCAACCACCTGAATTCAACCTGGACACCAGCCCTCCGAAATGGAAAGAGGTAGAGAACACTGTCCGGCGAGCAAGAGCAGCATCAGCTCCGGGGCCAAACGGAGTACCATACAAGCTCTACAAGAATGCACCGGATGTGTTACGCTTTCTATGGAAGCTCATGAGGGTGGTGTGGAAGAAGCAAACAATACCTAAGGTGTGGCGAAGGGCCGGCGGCATACTAATACCTAAAGAAAAGGATGCATCAGACATCAGCCAATTCCGGCCAATATGTCTCCTCAACGTCGAGGGAAAAATCTTTTTCAGCATTGTATCACAAAGGCTATCCACCTATCTGGTAACAAACAAGTACATTGATACATCTGTACTGAAAGCAGGAATTCCAGGATTTTCGGGCTGCTTGGAGCATACAAGCATGATCTGGCACCAGATCCAAGCAGCTAAGAAGGACAAGAGAGACCTACATGTGATCTTCCTCGATCTGGCCAATGCATTTGGTTCAGTTCCACATGAACTCCTTTGGGAATCTTTTGCCTTTTTCCATGTACCAGAGCTCATCACCACACTGGTCAAGAACTATTTCCAAGACCTGCAGCTGTGCTTCACAACAGCTGAATTCAGTACAACATGGCAGCGCTTGGAAGTAGGCATCATGGCAGGCTGCACAGTCTCACCCTTGTCCTTTACAATGGCCATGGAAGTCATCATCAGGGCCTCAAAATGGGTGGTGGGCGGTGAACGAACCAGAGCTGGGCTCTGTCTGCCACCCATCAGGGCATACATGGACGATATGACAACAATAACCACTACTGCAGCATGCACCAAGCGGCTACTTGGAAAGCTGCAGGAGAACATCAAGTGGCCCGAATGAAAATCAAACCAAGTAAGTCTCGAAGCATCTCCATAGTTAAGGGGGTGCTTAGAGACACAAGGTTCTGCATCGGTGACGACCTAATACAACAGTGTCTGAGCAGCCAGTAAAAAGCCTGGGCAGATGGTACAACGCAAGTCTCAAGGACAAAGAGCAGGTGCAACAGCTAAGGCAAGAAATTGTCAACGGCCTGGAGATCATCAATCAGACCCTACTGCCTGGGAAACTGAAGCTCTGGTGCCTACAGTTTGGACTCCTTCCTCGGACAATGTGGCCACTGACCGTTTATGAAGCTCCAATAACAACTGTGGAGAAGATGGAGCGAACCATAACTTCATACGCGAAGAAATGGCTCGGTGTCCCACGATGTCTAACTAACATCGGCCTCATTGGCAAAGGGGTCCTGGAACTACCTCTCACTAGTCTAACAGAGGAATACAAGTGTTCCAAAGTAAGACTCCAGATGACACTGAGGGACTCTAGAGACAAGACCATCAGTGCTGTTGCGCCGCCCCTAGTAACCGGCCGGAAGTGGACACCATCTGATGCAGTACAGCAAGCTTCATCAGCCCTGAGGCACAAAGACGTTGTGGGGCAAGTGCAGCAGGGAAGAGGAGGCTTTGGCCTTATGACAAGTAAACCAACTTGGCGAAAGGCCACAACATCAGAGCGGAGGACATTGGTGGTTGAGGAGGTGCGGCGACAGGAGGAGGCCGCAAGAAGTGCAAAGGCGGTCTCGCTTGCCAAACAGGGGCAATGGATGCAGTGGGAAGGTGTGGAGCGGAGGAAGATCAGCTGGAAAGACCTATGGGAAATGGAATCAAGCAAGATCAGCTTCATCATCAGAGCGACATACGACGTCCTTCCATCACCAAAGAACCTCAATCAGTGGTACGGCGAGGATCCAACCTATGCCCTCTGCCCAACTCCAGCGACCCTCAAACACATCATGGTAGGCTGCAAGACCAGCCTCACGCAAGGGAGATACACGTGGAGGCATAATCAGGTATTAAAAAGCCTGGCAACAGCCCTTGAGAACAGACTGTGTGCGACCAACTCCTTGCCTCCGAGAGCAAGCAACCCCTCCCACTTAAGGGCGACAACCTTTGTCCGAGAAGGACAGAAAACACCGAAACATCCTTCCACTAGATCAGAAGAAGGAAACCTATGCAGGGCCCGTGACTGGAGGATGCTGGCGGACATCGGCCGACAACTAATCTTTCCACCTGAAATTGCTTCAACCAACCTCAGGCCAGACTTTGGTGTTCTGGTCCCTTTCACAGAAGACTGCTTACATCATAGAGCTCACAGTTCCATGGGAGAACTCTGTTGTGGAGGCCTATGAGCGTAAGAAGCTGCGCTACACAGAGCTTGCAGCAGAGGCAAGGCAGCGTGGCTGGAACATCAACGTTTATCCAGTTGAAGTGGGATGCAGAGGATTTGTTGCGTCATCTACCATCAGACTGCTGAAGGAGCTTGGAATCCACGGTCAGGCTCTGCAGAAGACCATAAGATCACTCTCAGACGCGGCTGAAAGAAGCAGCTGTTGGATTTGGCTCAAGCGGAAAGACCCATGCTGGGCCCCAAATGCATCATGGTGAATCTTTGAGGCAGTTTGACACGGGACACACGCTGAGGGCTGATCATCCTGCAGCGGGCTGCCCTTGTGGAGGGTGTATAGTGATAAAAGGCCGAAACACCCAGTGATGCAAGGGTACACTACTGATGATGTGTCCTGTGCCCAGCTGTCCTGAAGGTTACCCAGGCCAAGATATACGTATACGTACCCCCCCCCCCCGCCCCCCCACCCCCCCTGATGTTGAGCGTCCACCACTCTCAGCAATCAATGAATGTCGTGAAATGCTCCCCACCTACTGGCACAAGGGACTTCTTAACATCTAGTCCTGTGTATTTGATTCCCTGCCAGTTTGAACTAAATCGCAGCTCTCTATTAGAACCCAGGATTTGATCTGTTTAACTGCTGATGCCAACATAGTGCTCAGAGAGTTAATCACAGAATGCCAGTCTATTTATATGTGAATCTTTTATTTCACCTTTGATCGGTCATGCAGCACAAGCATTCTTCATCAACCAGCTGCTTTATCCCAAAAATATGTGCCAAGATTAAAGCGTGCGAGGTCACAACTGAAACGCTGTAGTGATATTCCAGAGCGCATGACTAATGAAAAGAAAATGCTGAACTGGAAAAGCATCAGTAACTTTAATTATCATTGTGCCTCTTTTAATTACTTCTGCAGTTTGATGTTTCTGCCCATACACAACCAAAAAGGCATTTCAATGTTTTCCTGCAGAGGGCCTCATGAGTTGAAGGTGGGATAAGGTCCTGTAAACGGATTACTGGGACTTTAAGAAGCGGGACCTCAAGTATAGTACACTCAGGATTATTCCTGGTTCCACATAACAACAAGTACAGAAGTGTAGAGCAAAGTTTAGAATAGTTTAGTTTAGAGATACAGCGCGGTAACAGGCCCATGTAGTCCGCACCGACTAGCAATTCCCATACACTAGCGCTATCCCACATTCTAGGGACAATTTACTATCTTTACCGAAGCCAATTAACCTACAAACCCGTACATCTTTGGCGTGTGGGAGGAAACCAGAGCACCCGGAGAAAACGCATGCAGTCACAGGGAGAACGCACAAACTCCGTACAGACAGCAGCCGCAGTCGGGATCAAACTTGGGTCTCTGGCGCTGTAATGCCCCTGTCCCACTTAGGAAACCTGAACGGAAACCTCTGGAGACTTTGCGCCCCACCCAAGGTTTCCGTGCGGTTCCCGGAGGTTCCCAGAGGTTTTTGTCAGTATCCCTAATGGTTGAAAGTGGTTTCCGCTTCTTCTATGTTCCGGCGATTATTTAAAAAAATGAATACCGGCCCGACTAAAAATAGGATGCCGTTTTAAAAATCGGTAATTTTTTAGTCGAAGCTGGTTGCGATGCTAGTTGAAGGTGGTTGCCGGGGGTTGCAGGTAGTGGAAGGTAAGACCTTTTTTTCACCCAGTTTTATTCCACCAAGGAAATCTTATCTTCCACTACCTGCAACCTCTGGCAACCACCTTCAACTAGCATCGCAACTGGCTTCAACTAAAAAATTACCGATTTTTAAAACGGCAACCTATTTTTAGTCGCTGCCGGTTTTTAATATTTTGAAATAATCGCCGGAACATAGAAGAAGCAGAAACCACTTTCGACCTGGGATGGCAGGACTTCCATATGAAGAAAGACTGGATAGACTCGGCTTGTACTCGCTGGAATTTAGGAGATTGAGGGGGGATCTTACAGAGTCTTACAAAATTCTTAAGGGGTTGGACAGGCTAGATGCAGGAAGATTGTTCCCAATGTTGGGGAACTCCAGAACAAGGGGTCACAGTTTAAGGATAAGGGGGAAGTCTTTTAGGACCGAGATGAGAAGATCATTTTTCACACAGAGAGTGGTGAGTCCGTGGAATTCTCTGCCACAGAAGGTAGTTGAGGCCAGTTCATTGGCTATATTTAAGAGGGAGTTAGATGTGGCCCTTGTGGCTAAAGGGATCAGGGGGTATGGAGAGAAGGCAGGTACAGGATACTGAGTTGGATGATCAGCCATGATCATATTGAATGACGACGCAGGCTCGAAGGGCCAAATGGCCAACTCCTGCACCTATTTTCTATGATTCTATGACCACTAGGGAGACTGACAAAAACCTCCGGGAACCGCATGGAAATCTTGGGTGGGGCGCAAAGTCTCCAGAGGTTTCCGTTCAGGTTTCCTAAGTGGGACAGGGGCATAAGGCAGCAACTCTACCGCGGTGCCCAAAATAAAGGGTGACTGGGGAGATGGAGCAAGAGAGTGGGCTTTAGATTTTCGTTCCTGTGACAGGGGAGACAAGTCACACTGGCTTCACATCAACGGGACCCCAAGGACCTATTTCGCCACAGGGGCATGTGATTGTGCGTTCGGGAGGGTTTTTTAACCAGCTTGGCAGGAGTTTGGAAACCAAATGGTGGGAAGAACGAAAGTATGCAAGAAGAATGATTCTTGAATTTACAGTTGGGTTAAAATTACTTTCAAGACTTCCTAATGTCTGAACGTCCATAGTTAAACAGGCCGCATATCTACAAAATCAACAGAAAAATCTGAGCCTTTGTTTCCCCAGCATCCATCATTTAATACTTTTTAAATTTCCTTCTTGACAGAAAGGATAGAAAATAGGAAGAGGTAGTTAGAAATGTTGTAAAGAAAATAAATAGGCAGTGAAATAAAGACCGGCCGCAGTAGCGGTAAAAGTGCATAAGTTAAAAGTTAATTTTAAAGTATCCAACAAGGTGGATAATAAACTACTCCAATCTGTTGTTGGTTAGCACCATCAAACGAATAGCAGGCCTCAGATTGATAGATGGCAATTAGGTCATTTCCTGGGCTGGAATGGGAATTCCATTCCAGACTTCACAGGAGAAGAGGAAAATATATTTCTAGTCCAGCCTGGTCGATAGTATGAGTCCAAATAATTAGTTCTTGGCTAGCATGGTCATGATGGCCTGAATGGCCTCACCTCTGCCATAAGCATTGATGACGTAATCCCAAGAATAAAGGCACTTACAAGAAAATGAAATGTCATGTGTTACATCTAGATTTGTGTAAATTCTGATTTAGCATTCTATTACATAAATACAAACAGATCATATTTCACCATATGTTTCCAAGCTATAATAACTTTATTTTGCTTCGCTGGGAATATTTCATGTCCTCCACTTTGCACGACCTAGTTCATGAAATCAAGACTGCCTGGTAACCGATAGCACCTAGCATGGGTTTGTTTTAGTCCATCAAGCTGCTCCGTGTCAATTCAATGCCCTTGTAAAATTATGCAGCTTCAAGGTTGTCAGTGAGTGTTCAGAGGTGCCCTAATCAGCAAACCACTCACTGCTGCCGCTGCTGAGGTGCTCGTTCACATTAGATCAAAGTCTGATCAATGGCAGGAAATCTCCATCAGGGAGCCAAAGTTGTTTAATGTGACACATTAGCATATTGCTGGCAGGGTTGATGGTGGGTGGGCAGGCAATGTTAGGAAGCAACAAATTACCTCAATCAACTGTGATTTAACCATTTGAAGGTCAGGGTATTACAAGGTTGAAATTTTCTAGGAGATCACACATCCATAGAATATTGGATAGATTCTGCAGCAGTACTTGAAAGCTAAATCTATTTGTTTTATCTCAAATATATTATAAATATAAATAATACTGTTCTAATTATAAAGCTGGTTTGATATACCAGTAAACAGATTGCTCTTAAATTGTAATGTGTTTTCTCCAGTTTAGGTTGGGTCAATAGCCAAAAGTGTTTGGTAAGGAACTGCAGATGCTGGTTAAACCGAAGATAGACACAAAATGCTGGAGTAACTCAATTGCTCCAGGAATGAAACAGTGATATTCACTTACTTTCTGCAGCTTTACAGGCACATTGATGCAAAAACACAACATATAAATATATAATAAACAATTATGCAATCAATTATCATTTGTGTAGGAAGGAACTGCAGAAGCTGATTAACAGCGAAGATAGTCACAGACTGCTGGAGTAACTCAGCGGGTCAGGCAACATCTCTGGAGAAAAGGAATAGGTCAGAAGAACGGTGTTGCCCAAAACTTCACCTATTCCTTTTTTTCTCCAGAGATGTTTCCTGACCCGCTAAGTTACTCCAGCATTTTGTGTCAGGGAAGGGGGAAACCTAGGTATCTGCAGGAGAAATAAAGTTTTGTGTACGAGACTGAGCTACATTTTCAACATGTGTGGTTTAATGGCTGAACCTCGTTTAATACAAAGTCAGTGGCCTAGATATGGAAAACATTGTTAAAGTGATACTGTGTAGGGAATATGGTGCCCAGCTATCCCATGTCACTGGGAAATTACTTTAATCACTGCAAGTTTTCCAACACATCTTTTGCGCATACGACTGCGTACATTAACCATGTGTTACTTTGGAAGTCGTGGGAAAATGGTGAGCTTTTAGAGCAGCATTTCTTCACTGGAGGCAAACTGGATGGCTTGACATGAACTGGCATGAAAATACTGGATGGGCTTGGAAGCGGGCTCCCTTAGTCTGTAATGCACTGTCAAAGATAGCTCTATGCTCAGAGAACAGGGCGAAAGCTCCCCCCTAACCCCCCCCCCCCCCCCCCTGAAAAAAATACAGAAGATTTCATCAGTATAATTAGGTCCATTGTTCTATCAGATCTGACTCATCTGCAAGAGACTGCCAAACAAAGATCCGTTAAGGTATATCTCTTTAAGATTCCTATCGTCAGGCCCTTTGCCTCTTGTCGGAGTCTGTTTTCCAGCCCGCAGCACATACTGTTTATTTCTCGAACCTCTACAGTCCACTGTGACAGCACAGTGATGTCAATTGTGCATTGCACTGTGATTGATGGCAACATTGTTAGCCCAGCACCCTTTGTGTGGAGGCACCACCCAAAGGTACAACTCCGTCTATTCCCTTGTATTCTGCCTCCAGTAATACACTGCGATGCGATTAAACAATGAATAGAAGAAAATTGAATTTCCAAGCCATTGTGTTTACTGAGGAAAAAGCTGAGCTTTCCAATTATTTAAGAAGTTTGGATTGACAGTACGTATGTTTATTGCTTTATTATTCATTAACATTTCATATATTTTCTGGGAAATTCAGGGAAAGTGGCATGCAAAGAGCCACAATGACTTTAGACATTGGAGATGCAGCGCAGAAACAGGCCCTTCAGCCCACTGAGTCTGTGACGACCAGCGATCACCACGTACACTAGCACTGCCCTACACACCAGGGACAATTTACATTTTTACCGATTTAGCCCGTAACCTACAAAGCTTTCATCTTTGGAGTGAGGGAGGAAACCCACGTGGTCACGGGGAGAACGTATGAACTCCATACAGACAGCACCCAGTGTCAGGATCGAACCCAGGTCTTTGGCACTGAAAGGCAGCACCTCTACCGCTGCGCCACCGTGCTGTGCTAAAATGCATTAATATCTATCTCCTGTCCAATTCACCTTGGGCTGAGGACAATTCCCTTACATATGGCAAACATTCCAAAGTGTAACAGGTGGAGTTCAATAAAGGAAAGTATGAAAACACCCTCTTTTGGACAGATGCAGAAATCAGTCTATTTGTGAAATAGTAAGGCACATGGAATTGTGAGGGAACAGAGATATGGGAATTCCGTGTACAGTAATCATCAAAAGCCTATGGCAATGTACAGCAAATTAGTTTAGTTTAGTTTAGTTTAGATACACAGTGTGAAAACAGGCCCTTCGGTCCACCATGTCTGCGCCGACCACCGAATACTAGTTCTACCCTACATAAAGTATGAGGGAACATTTCTAGAAGCCAATTAACCTACAAACCTGCATGTCTGGAACATGGGAGAAAACTGGAGCACCCGGAGAAAACCCACACAGTCACAGGGCGAATATGCAAACTTCTTGCAGGTAGCACCCATTGTCAGGATCCAACCAAAGTCACTGCACAGTAAGGCAGCAACTTCTCTGCTGCTCCTACACATAAATATAGGAATTATGTTCCTTATCTCGGACAGGTGAAAACTCTGGTGTGACAATGATTATACAAATGGACAATGTTTTCAATCGTCTTTCAAAGCACTGGACACCTGATTTATGTTCTGGACACAGCATCAGGAAGGATGTACTGCCCTTTGACCAAATGGCTTAATTATGAGCAGAGGATTGCATTCTTTCAGTATATAAGACTAAAGGATTATCTAATTGAAATACTTAAGATAATTGAAGAATAGACTAGAAAAAGTTCCTTGGATTTGGGGGAGTGCAGAATGCAGAGAAAATCTTCAAAATTAGAGCCCGGATTTTAAGAAGTTCTTCCCCATAGTGGGTATCCCAAATTATCCCTCCCAAAAGTGGTCTGGGGTTAATCAAAATCCAAAATAATGGAAGCTGATAGAATGATGTTCGGCAAAACATCTAAATATTTGTTCAAGTGGCCTAGTGTCAATTTTGTCATGAATGTACAACAGTAAGAGCGGCTTGGTTCTCTATAATCCGATACTGCTAAACAAATTTTAAAAGGGCAAACTTAAAACAATTGCCTCAAAACATGTTTGTGACATAATTATAATTTATGATGTGTGAAAGGTTAGGATCAAAGAACATGAAGGAACTAATCTAATTCCTCACCATCCCATATCACCATTAATCTATGCTATTCATTAGTTTATTTTCCATTTCCTACTGCTTTCTGATTTGAAATCTTGGTATCTCATGGTTGTCTAATACTCTCCCGCACGAGCTCCATGTTCTATAAGCCTTTGAGCATTTTTTTTAATTAAGAGGGTAGTGGGTATCTGGCAGGAGCTGCCAGAGAAGATTGTTGAGGCAGATACTTTTAGTTTTAGAGATACAGCGTGGAAACAGGCCCTTCAGCCCACTGTATCCACGCCGAGCAGCATACAATAGAACTGCACGTAGAACCATACCCTAGTTGTATCCTACACACTAGGGACAATTACAGAAGCAAATTAACCTACAAACCTGCACATCTTGGGAATGTGGGAGAAAATCTTCAAAATTAGAGCACCCGGAGAGACTGTACAAACTCGGTACAGACAACACCCGTATTCAGGATTGAACCGGGGTCTCTGACGCTGTAGGGCAATACTATAACAGCATTTAAAAGACACTTTCACAGGTGCATGGATAGGATAGGTTTAGAGGGATATGGGCCAAACACAGGCAAATGGGACTAGCTTAGATGAGGCATCTTGGTTGGCATGGACGAGTGGGGCTGAAGGGCTTGTTTCTGTGCTCTATGACTCTATGACTCTATAACCAATAGACATCACAGAAAATGTTAAAATGGCTGATATTGCAAAGCTTGTACACAAAAGGACACAAAGTGCTGGAATAACTCAGCAGGTCAGGCTGCATCTCTGGAGAGCACAGCAAGGTGATGTTTTTGGTTCTTTAGACAGCAAAGCTTGCAAATGCAAAGCTTGTCACTTCCACAAACACTAACTAACAAATCAGATAACAGAAGAAATGCAGTCTTGATAAGGTCATATAGTGAACAGTATCACTAAATATTTGAGGTTCTTATATACACTGAAGATAGTTCGGGCAACAAGACAGGATGTTGTCAGGACGAGAGGATGTGAGCTATTGGGAGAGGTTAAGTAGCCTGGGACTCTATTCCTTGGAGCGCTGGAGGATGAGGGGTGATCTTATAGAGGCATGTAAAATCATGAGGTGAATAGATCGGATAGATGCACAGAGTCTCTTGCCCGGAGTAGGTGAATCAAGGAGCAGTGAAGATATAGGTTTAAGGTGAAGGGGAAAAGGTTTAATAGGAATCTGAGGGGTAGCTTTTTCACACAAAGGGTGGTGGGTGTATGGAATAAGCAGCCAGAGGAGGTAGTTGAGACTGGGATTATCTCAACATTTCAGAAACAGTTAGACAAGTAAATGGATAGGACTAGTTTGGAGGGATATGGATCAAACAAAGGCAGGTGGGACTAGTGCAGCTTGGACATGATGGCCGGTGTGGCAAGTTGGGCCGAAGGGCCTGTTTCCACGCTGTATCACTCTATGACTGTATAAGAGAGAATAAAACTCCAAACATTCTTTTGCAATCCTGATTAAAATCATTGGCCTGAAACATTGACTTTGTTTTCTTCTGCACAGATGCTTCCTGATCTATTGACCATTTAGTAGTATTTTCTGTTTTTTAGGACCACTTAAAGATTGTTCATTAAATCATTTTACATATCTCGCAGACAGTAGATTGCAAACATTTTAAAGCAGTCTTTACTGTCTGAAATTTCTATCCATACTTACCAACAATTATTTCCTGTTTTTGCAATTCATTTCCTCTGGGCCCTTGAAGCGTTCGACACT